>JAFELO010002270.1:58619-95733 GCA_017140195.1 Eumaeus atala
CGCATCCATCCCGGACCGGCTGCTGCACGGAGATCGTCCTCCCACCGAACGCTCGACTACAACAACTAGCACTCATTCCTTATTAATCTTCAACTAACATTCACTCCGCTAATAATTGCGTCTACATCATCTCTTCCTCTCTCGTTAATTATCACCAAAAATAACAGCATACTTGCTTATAAAACTGATCAACAATGTATAAATATTACTCTTAGTCTCACCAAGTACCTAGCAACAAACAATAGAGAAGGTGAAAATACCGGCTTTTACATAGAGAGGTACCGGCTATGAGCTTATAACATTTGACAGACTGACATTTACGGATATATGCACTCATTTTGTATGAATTTTCGTACACTACAAATAAGTGTGTAATAGTGTTCTGTCTATGATATAACTATATATCACCAAGTTTTGGCTTATTCCTCTGGTTCTCATTCATGAACTACATTCGTGTTACTTTTTCGTGAGATCAGACAAACGTACAACAAAGCGGATAGTAACTCGAAAGAAAATAAATGGAATTCCGTTTTTTCTTTTAAGTTACGGAACACAAAAGAAAAAAACTAATAACATCACGTGACCATCTTAGCACTTATTAGCCCAATGGCGGATATAAGCCGCCCAATACACAGTACAATAGTACAGTACATGTATCATTACTAATTAGTTTATACACACTGTTTGGATTGGAGTCGAAATAGTGTATCGTCGGCCCTTCGACTTTTATCCTGTGCCACAAATACCTCATCTGACAGCTGGAATGCATCGACAGGCGTCCCATGCTGCAATACAAAATATTACACAAGTTGTTTTAATGACGTTTATTTATGAAAAAAAAAATCTGAAAATATCTATTGTAATGTCCTAAAAAGCTGTGAGCTGATGATAATGAACTAGCGAGGTAGTAGGAAGAGGTAGTGCATGCTGCATAGAAGAAGGAAGTCCCATGCATAGTGCATGCCACTACATCCTCCTATGCAACGGAATTGGGCTGGCACGACCGGGGTACCTCTCGCTCACATAATACCGCCGTGAGTAGCTGGTGGCCCATTAGTGGAAAGAACTGCAACGCATCGGCATAGTAATTACGTAAATGTTCATGGGCGTCGGTAGTGATAAAAAAGGATCCGATTTCTCGTTTGCCCCCTATTCTATAAAAAAAAGCGACGTCTGTAGATACCCCACCAAACCATGGCTCTTCAAATTAACTCGTTAACTACCTGTAAGTCTGTATAACATTTAGTAGAAACAAAAATAGGTATTAGTTAAAGACCAGTTAGTTTCTTCATATTCTCTCTTTTCTACTTCTATGTTAAGAAAACAGAAAAATATTTTGCACACAACACATATTATTGTTAATTCAAAAACGCACGGACGCAATGCACGGACGCGATGCAACCGCATGGTACAAAAATAACGCAAATAGTATGGAAGTTATTTATTATCTAGCTTTTCCAAAGCATGCACCAGTGTTAGTTATCCTATTTTCACCTCCATATACTAATAGTTAAGGTACAACTCTTTACTTATATTATAAAGCCGAAGACTTTGTTTGTTTGCACTCTCTTAATCTCCGAGACGACTTATTTGAAAAATAATTTCAACGTTATATACCCCAATCGAGTATAACATCCAGGAAGGCTATATAGCCTATTATACTAGGACCAAAAGATACTGATATATGCGGGTGAAACCGCAAGCGCCGCCGTTGTTTACATGCGGCGGCGTTTTTGGATGACAGAAATGCAAAAACATGTGCCCTATTACCTCAGAACTAGTACGTTATGGTAGACCGAGGCGTGACGATCCATCGCCTCTTTTATAGTGGTAGTGTCTACTGCTGTCGCGGACACATCCACCACGTACAGCGATATGATGCCTATCTCGACGGACACCAGCAAGCGATTGAGGCGCCGGTGTAGTTCAAGCAGATCCTCATCACTCCACCATATCAAGCTTTTGTTTTCCTGCAAATTTGAGGACAGCTCATTATCCTGACTTCTTTTAGGCAGTCTTGAAAATATGTAGGGCTTCGTTAGAGGTAAGGTGCATTGAAGTCCAATTGGGCCGGCACGACTGTGGAGTAATGTGACAGCTATACTGTGCCGTTTCGTGCGGTGCAAATGGCCGCTTACCTCTTGGAGGAGGAAAGGGCAAATATGGCTGGCAATGCGTTACGATTAAACAAAATCGATTGGAATCTAAGTTCACATCTCAATCATTCCCACACCACGTAGCCAACTTCATCATGTGAACTGCTCAAGTCACAAATAGTATTACTTCAAAATTTGTGCAAACCGTTTCCTTTGGTGTGTCGGCGTCTCTTATGCTCTTCTCGCTGCTTGACCCAACGCTATGCGGTTTGATGTGCACTTCAGCAGAACCTGACTGACTCCCGCCGCGACCGCTTGATGACTGACGGCAAAATAATAAATTAGAGGCAGTAATCTTACCTGTAACTGAAGCATGTCGTTTATTACTGATCTGAAGTAGACATATGTGCCACATATGGATGGATGATACTCATGGAAATAAGATCTAGGATATGGGGTAAAATTCGAAGAAGTTAACGCCGCCGCATTTATTTAACGTTATCGCGCATGCTCCAAACTTTCCTGTATTGACTTATTTGAAAACTATTAACTGTCAGCGGTCATGCACAATTGGCGATATCTTAGTCCTTTTTTGAAATACGCTTTGATGTCTCTTAAAATTCTACAAATGGCGATATTCTGGATCAGCAGTCCATTACATTCTAGTCAGTGACTAGCCAACAAACCATAAATTTAAAAAAAATGTAAAGTAGTCATATAATCGTAAAGCGCATAATCTTACCGGTGGAGTTGCCTTGCGGCGCATATACTGCGATGTGATAGTCTTCAAACTTGACTTTTGAGACGGTCCTGAAAGCATTCTCTCAATTAATATTGTGTTGAACATAAACGGAGGTTTCTCGCCACGACTAATACTAGAGCAATTTCATACCAAAAAATTTCAATTTGCAATGAAATATCATTTCGATAATGCCCCCTCTTCAAGATCACGAAGAGGAATCGCTCTCGCTACCACTCTTATAAGGGGGGACGGGAACCTTACCCCATTGCACTGTCAAAAAGTCGTTGGGGTTGTCCTGTAGTGTGTGGCAACCCCATCTCTGGAGGTGGACTTAGGGGCCTGACTAGCCGTCGAGGTGCCCTGATGTTTTGTTGTTCCGAGGCACCTCATTAGGGGCGGCACTCGCGGTAGTTTTTGTGGGTATTCGGCACTATCATGTGCCGCGAGCCCCACACACTATTGGCCCCACCCAGGGTCAGCGAAGTCACGAAAATGCGTTTCCCCGCGTCAACAAAAAAAAAGGTACGCATACCAAGTTTTATTACAAACAGACGGAGTTGCCTCCACATTTCTAATATTAATATGGATATGCTTGCCTAGGCAACACATTTACCTGGTTTATTCAATTTCGGCGAATACGACAGCCAATCGATAAGCATTGGATCTATGCTCATAGCACAGGGCTCCATCCATACCCCTACATATTCCAGGCACTTGCTGTTACGGTCGCGGCACAACTGCAGGGAGATCCGCAGGCAGGGTCTGATAACGACAAAAATATTACGTTTGTTTGTAGTCCAAAAGCGGCAAACGAGCAGCCTTTTCTCCTAGCCTTTCGACTACCTGTGCCCATAGATATTCGCATAATACGCATGATGGACGATTTTGAAATCCCATTTTATAATGTCAGCACACATCTTGTACTTCGCAGAATAATATTATTGTAGCATTATCCGTAATAATTCTAAATACCGCATTTATACTAAATAATTTTGAATTTAAACGCTAAAACTCTCGACGCCACAACTGAGATGACAGATCTCAACGGCCGAACTCAGTATTATACTTTTTGATGAAAATATGATTAATTCCAAAGTATATGTTTGTATCGCCTGATTTTAAAGGATCGATTCTACATTATCATATGTGTAACTTAATTTACTTTTTGATTCTTTTAGACTGTCATCATGCCTACAGATAATATTGATATTAAAAACCAGCGAACCGCAGGAAAAGCGGCAGCATACGTGTCACTTTTTGGGGAGGTCCGATTGTGAACCCACACTTCGGCTACAATGCAGCATGGCACCTTTTACTGAACGTTCCAGTACAGATACATGGTCAAAACAGGACTGACACACCGATTTCCAGATACCAGTTACTAAAAGCTGATTTCCTATTTATTTAATTAATGATTTCATCTAAATAAGCTAAAATATAAAATCGCCTCTGTGGTGTAACGGTGTGGATGTCGCCTGTTAAGACCATTGGGCGCATGGGGTCCTGGGTTCGATCCCCAGCTCGGGCAACTATCATTAAATGTCTTTCAGATTATTCCGAGCACTCATTACATTTCCGGGATTGGAGTGTGACGAAATGGCCATAGCTTGCCACCTATGACATCATGGGCCTCACTACCTTTGCTAATCGTGGGTGTTCTGGTATATCTACTGGAATTACGAGTTGTGGATGTACTAGTACGCCTCTGCCTACCTCTTCGGGGATAACAGGCGTGAAGGTACTTACTTTTTTTCTAAATAAACTGCGCTTTAATACGTGAAAGTATTATTAGGTATTTGTAGTTTATTTCATACAAGTTGGGCGCATAAGTCAGCAAATGTGAGTCTGTCAATTTTTAATCACAATAAAATATTATGATTCAATTTTTTTTAGTACAGGGGCGTAAAAGAGAAATCGGGGCCTTTTCACTATTACAGACGCCCATGAACATCCTCATAATTACTATGGCGTTAGTTGTCCTGCTTTTTTCCGTCCTCTTCAATGAGCCACCGGCTACACACAAGCCGAACGAAACGCCGGTATCATGTGAGCGACAGGTACCTGCCCGGACTTAACGGCCCCATTCCGCTGCAATGCAGCATACCTCTAACGAAGGCTTATATATTTATAAGACTACCTCTTACGAAAACTTAAGAATATATTATTATTACTATTAGCAGCAATGACATCCAAAATGCATATTAAAGACAATCGACTCACTTTGTAGTAGGAGTTTGTGGGACGGATAAAAACCAAGCCTGCTTCGTCGTTCCATCATCTGAAAATAAATAGCATCGAGGAAAAAATTAGAAAAAAATGACAGGCGCGCCAATCGAATGTTCATTTCTTGTCCACACGCCAATATATATATATATATATATGTTCACAGGAATTATTATTACTCTTTTAGTCCTTCCTGTCCAGCACATCCGTCATCCATCACATCCATCCTAACAACAGGTTATGCAGATACGTTATCTGAGTTTACAACCCTCAATGGATGGGGCTCTCAAAAACCTCTCGAAACGCTAAGCCATCCTTTCACGTCGCTATTACCTGAGAAGAGGAACCCGGCGGTCATGTGGGAGAGGTTCGAATTGAAAGCAGCAACCAAACGACCTAATACATTGAACTAACATCGGTCGTCCATCACACCATTTTCTAAAAGGAAACAATTCGTGGGGGACAGAAGAGGAGGAAAGGAGGGCATCGCATCTTCATAAGAAGTATGCGGCTACGTCGTCTTGGCGTTTACTGGAAGAAGTGCCGTCCAGTCTCTTCTTCATCAATTCGTTCGTCTCCGGTTGCTCTTCTGTCTGTTGATAAAGCGCAAGTTTGTAGTGAATAGTAAATATAACAATTTTCACTTACCCATATCTTGGAATATCGTCGATCGCACCGATTGTAACGAGGCTACATAAGTTTTTGTGATATTCGTAATGTATCCGCGGAAAACGACTTGTTCTAGTGACACGTCCAAAGCAGGTGTATCTGAGAATATAACAAATTATCTATACCTACTAATGTGTAATAAAGAGAATAGATTTGTGTTAATGTTAATTTATTCATTTGTAATAAAACACATTTGCATAACCTGTAAATTACCGTGTGTATTCTAATGTATACCCCAAATGGCTCCGATGTTTCCTTTGTCCCCATAGGATGAAAAAAACCACTGTATCGAATCAGGTAAACTCATTTCTGCGATGCAAAGTATCGGTATAACTTTTTATAAGGATGTTTCCAGACGTCGGTGTTCACTAAAATGTGTGGATAGTTTATTTAAATGCAAGTAACTGAAAATTGTCCCCATGAAATATTGACAAAAAATTTCACTAATGCAATAAGCTGAAAGTTGCTCCAATGTAAAAAACTAAAAATTGCAATAAAAAGGAAATAATCAAAAGCTTACCGTCATCAATTAGTAGATCTTGCGGCAGCGAACTCTCTTTCAGCAGAACGGAATTCTCTCGCAATAGTGATAACGGCACTTCGATCGCTGTTATCAATCTTTGTGCAGATCCGCATATATCCAGTTCAGCTAGTAAGAAGAATAGATAAAGTTCCTACAGTGCAATTCCAATTCGGCTGCATGCAGCATGACACGCCTTACTAAAATATTAATAATAGAATCGAAACTTACGAATATACATAGTGTAATTCAAAAGCATTGCATCGTCCCGTTTAAAGTAATTTCCATACAGCAGATATAGAGCCTTGAAGCGAAACTCTCCCCGACCGCAAGATCGCACGCAGTCATCAGTTGGGCAGACAATGCCAAATAGGATCGTAGAGAATACAGCAGTCACGTTGATACTAGAGGCTTTCACCAATGGCCCAGTCTCGTCTGGCATTTGGCAAGCCGCGGAGCAAACCCTTAAAATACAACCAGCTTTAACGACAGTTTAAATCAAATTCTTCTAGAAGCAGATCCTTTTTTATTCCGGTGCGGAGACCATATTTAGTAAGACTAAGGCCCGGTTTCACATTCTAATTAAAGTCCCAATTAGCTAGTGTTAAATAAACTCACAGGCCCCAGAGTAATTATATGAAGCATTAAGTTTTATGTAGTTACTGACTTAATTTTGAGGATTTGTTTTTATTAGATATCGACTGAGCAATACAATTGAAAAGCGATAA
This sequence comes from Eumaeus atala, assembly GCA_017140195.1. Lineage (NCBI taxonomy): Eukaryota > Metazoa > Arthropoda > Insecta > Lepidoptera > Lycaenidae > Eumaeus > Eumaeus atala. The sequence continues at coordinate 65,598 of JAFELO010002270.1, forward strand.
AGTCCTAATAGTATAATATTTATATATATTAGTATAATATTTAAAAAGAAATCGGGTAATTTCATGGTGATTAAGGCTTAGGTACTGTATAGGTATCTAATACTTTGATATCTGTGAAACCGGCATACGTGTTTGCCGTCCGCCGACCAGGTGAAAAGGCGATAGCTACCCATCTCTAGGTCATTAGTTCATTGGAAGATAATTATGGGAGCAATAATCATATTAAATAAAGTCTTTGTTTATAACCACAACAACTACACAAGAATGTCACAAGTCTAAGTTGGTCTAGACACTAACGGGCATGGGTTCGAACACAATTTACGTTGAACACGTACAATTTACGTTCAATATGCTTATCGATCTCTAACAACCGTCCGGAATTAGGACACTCCCGTGCCTCAAAGAGCACGTTAGGCCATCGCTCCTGGGCCTGATTTCTCTCCGGTCATGACGTACTGTGATCCCATTGGAATATGGGCACAAGAGTGTAGAGTGTTACGTACACACACTCCTGGTCTGTGCCATGTCCTGCGCAGGTAGAATGTCTCTATAGAGATGGCCAACGGAATACGGCAACACTAATATTGTTACACACAAGATAGAAAGAAACAATGATATATAGTTGAACGGTTACATTAAAAACGTTTCCTTGCAATCCAGCAAGATTACCTGTGGGGATAAAGTGGTCCTGATATCTGGATATGAGAATCGGTAAATTCAACCTCTAAAGCCAACGGGGCCCGTGATCCTATCTCATTTGGATTATGGTCCCACGGGTAGAATCGGAAGCTCATTCCAATAATTACAATATCGTTTCGCCGCAGCGGCAAGTTTGCAGACAGGGCGTCGCACTCCTCTACCGTCAGGGTCTGCCTTCGAAGTTCTAAAACCGAAAACGTTGTTAATATATTAATAAATTCTGAATTAAAAAAAATAGCGTGATCTGTGTCGCAAGTGAATTTTTTTTAAATGAATATACGTCATGGTTTTACAGACAATAAGGCCTGCTGAGGCGACTGAGAAGCGCAGCTACCCTAGAACCAAGTGTAATACAACAAGCGTCGCTTGGATAATATATTTTGGCACTGCCTGAGTAATAAGTATCACTTAAAAAAACATAAACAATTCGGAAGTCCACAATTTCAACAGCTCAATTTTGTGACGGTCCCCGCCATGTTTATTCGCATATTCTCAATCATATTAAAACAATCTTCTCGCTGTACAAGTAATCACGTTTGCAATGATCTCGCAATGACAATGTGGTTTGAATTTATCAAGTGACCACCCGTTGCTTTGATTTATACGTTGAGGCTTCTGTGCTTTACTATTTGTAATTCTACCATTTGTATTTGTGCTATACCATTTGTAACCATTACGATCCAAAACGAGTTTGACATTATCAATTCGCAATTCCTTTGCATAACACATCTTATTTTCAACTAAAAACATCGATGTTATGAAATACATACCTGGGGTTGCCGTAAGTGTTAAGTCTTGAAAAGTCGACAAAAATTTGGACATGCGATGTATAAACCCGGTCGATATTTGGAATAGCATAGGTTTGATTGATAACTTCAATAAGTTCGTTTCCGCCCAATCGCTAAAAAAACAATCGCCACAATTATTTGGCATACAGGTGGTCCTTCGCAGTTCGCTGCATTCGCACACAAAGATCTTTCATTTTTCAACGTAAGTCCTTTTTAAGGAGGGCAGCGCATTGACATAGTAATTACAGGGATGTTTATGGGCGTCGGTAGCCGTAAAAAAGGCTCCGATTGCTCGTTTGCCCCCCCCCCTATTCTATTTAAAAAAAGCATATTTAGTTTCTCCTTACATTTAAACCACCTCTAGATGGTCAATTCGTGTTTGTATGTGTGTCAATCTGTGGTATGGTAGATATCGAATGGTTGGTTGCGATGCGGCTTGATGAATTTCGCACCGAAATCGATCGTTAAAATTTATTTTTCCTATCGCTTAAGTAATTAGGTGACCAATACACGAAGACAATGAAGTTATTTTCTCGTCTTCATTCCACCCCCTTCCTCAATTAGGCCACTACATACACACTTTGCTAAAGCTTACAATACGAACTGCGATAGTAAACGTGCTATGAATTGCAGCCGAATTGACCCAACACGGGCGGATAGGTATCTATATGCTATTGTTTTTCGTGTGGCTTACGAGTTTTCGATGGCCCATTGGAGGGAAGGGGGCAACATAATGTATGAATATCATGTGCATGACAATTATGCTGATATTTATATATCAGGACAATTAAGCTGATGTTTGTATATAAAAAAATGCAAGGCCATCACTTTTAATTTATTTTTTACTATAAATATCTTGTGAGTGAAAAGGTCTTCCCGGAAAAAAAATACCATTTACCTGCTAAGCCCGGGCTATTGCCTTAGGATGCAAATAAACGAATATTTAAGGTATAATATTGTCGAATACGTTAGGGGTCCGTATGGAAACTACGATAATAGCGCGCTACCAGTATCTATAAGATCTTGAAATTACATACCTGTATTCGAAATCACTTGGAGGATTATCATACGGGTTGGTAACGTTTTGCGGAGGTGTTCTAAAGTGCTTGTAGCTTAAATAAACAACCGGCTGCATAGTATCCCAGAACGCCTCGGTGTTTGTCGCCGGTTCCGTCTGACCTAGGGGAGTACTGGTCTCATCGTCGGGGCTCGGCTTCGAAGTTTCGCTTTCATCCTAAATTAATATGGAATGTACTTAACAGACATCTATAAAGATTAGTAAATGTTAAAAAGAGGTGGTCTCTAACTTTGTTGGTATGTAGGGGGAAATTTCCGGATATACTGAACCGAACATGAAAGTATTTTATCTTTATTTTATTATAACTCACAGACAGCAGAAACGCGACAGCATCACGGGAGTGAAAGGTACCTTTCTGGTCGTGCCGGCTCAACTTAGCTGTAATGCAGCTTGGCACTACTCTCCGTGCGGTGCTGTCGGTGTGCGTACGCATCGTAAAAGTACATCTCATAGTTTTTAAGAAACATCCCACAAGTAGTATAATTTAAAAAGTAGTAATTTATTTGTTCAATAAAACATTCATAAAATTTAGTTGTATAAAAAAAAAGATTACGTTTCCTTATTTGTAAATAGCAACAAGTTACTTAATTTATTACTATTATATATACAGTAGTATTATTATATTTATTGTAAAATAAAGTCTCCAAAAGCTTTTTAAATAAATTCTCAAAATCTACTGAACAGAATTGCATTTTTCTCATCTATATACAGAAATACCAAGATGCACAGTCAGCGTCTCAGACCGGCCTATGAAGGATGTCAAATTGTGCACTTTGTAAACACAACTCAAGCTCATACGCGTAAGGCTTAATTTGCAAAAAATATGTTTAAACTTCTCACTTCTTTCAAATATTATCTGCGTCTTAAATTCGACATAGTCATGCGCGTAAAGATAACCTTAAATTGTATGTTTTATGTACAACCAAGAGGCTCTTTAATGACAAATCAGTATTAAATCGTGTATCACGTGTTTTGGAAAGCAATGGGTTTTCACTGGTGGATAGAGCGATTCCCGAAACAGGTCTTAGTCTATAATTTGATTGTTATTCAAGGGCGGACGGAATCGCTACTGGTAAATAAAGTGCAAGATAGTAAAACGTAATGGGCGACCAGCGTGTAACATCTTACCTGATCAGTTGGTGGAAGTGACAAATCATCAATGGGAGGTGGCGGAGGTGTTGTATCGATGCTTTGATCACCAATATCCTCGTCTTTCCATACCCAAGAGTTGTCATCAGTAATGGTCTGTATTTTACTGAGGTATATGGTCGCTTCTTCATTATTCTATAAAACGTTTGAAAATTATAAACTTAAAAGGACTCAAAAGACAATGCACTTAATTTTTCTCTCTTCTGGCTTTGGCTGAGGGTATGACAGACAGGTGATAATAATATACACATGAATTAGGGTGCCAATGCTGTTGGTTTTTAATGAAAAAAATTACAAAATTCATGAAGTAGGTATGCATTTGATATCCGCACGCTCAGTGTTAAGCCAAAAGTCGCGAGTTCGAATCCTTCTTAGGTCATGGATGTATATATCATATATATTTCAATAATATAATCTTAAGAACATACAGTTTCTAAAAATATATTACATTTAATATATTATCATAAATTTAATATCTCCGTTGTCTACTCCTGTCACAAAGGACACTACGGTACTTTCCAAAGGGTAGCGCTAACGTGGCGCGACAAATCCATAGTTATTATTATTATTTATTATTTTGTAATCTCTCAGAATCACGTAGATAAGTCGATCTTAACGCACCTCAAGTTGTTCCCCCTGTGTTACTTTACTTGAGAGTAAACAAAGGCAATTTCCCCACCATGATTCAAGTCTTGTAGTGGCGGAGGGATTCGGTAGCATGGGGTGAACCCAGGCGACGCCAGTTAAACCAAAGGGGATGCTCTTTGCATTCCTTTTATAAGGAGAGGGGGATAAAGATCAGATGCTCTTTATGCCGATCTCAGAAGAGGGGACAATAGAGAAACAAGATGAGCCGCTTTAGCGCTGTTCCAAACTCCACCAGGGGTTGTCCTGTGGTGCTGGGAAACCCTACTGTGAAGGTGGCGGTGGTTTTTGTGTTTATTCGACACCATCTTGTGCCGCCAGCACCAGGAACGTGAACTCCACCCAGGACCGGATAAGGCGCGGAAAAGCGTTTCCCCACGTCAACAAAAAAAGGTTATTCTCAGACGCAGTATCGTGTGCATACTGCATCTAGTAATCTATCCAAGCGCTCTATCTAGTTTCGCTGGTGTCTATGGTTGGTACAACTTCGATACGACTGCCTATGCATTACTTACCGTGAAGTAACCAACATGTCCGCAAACACATTTCCCGTGGGACATGAGCGTTAAATAGCGCGTCGCGAACTGGATGCGCAAGGACGTGGGGTAGCAATAGTACGTTCTCAAGACAGCGTCGGCCGCCGTCAGCTCAAATATTCCCCTCGGTCGCTTCTTAGGACCCTCATTCTCCATGATCTGTAATAAATGAAAGTTTAATTTGATATATGCAACTGGTAACACGGCCGTCAACCAACGCAGTCCAACATTCTAATTTTTATCGTTACAATTTAAAAATATCAATTCCATTCGATTATAAAGAATTATGTTCGTTCTACTTCATTCGACAAAATTACTCGATACGATCTATATTTTCAACGGTATTTTTTTATTGATAGTTCTATCAGTGTGCCAAGGTTGCCATTCCTTGGTTACCTTTATATGAAAGCGCTCCACTGCAGCCACATTGGCCCGGCACGGCCTCTCGCTTACTTAATACAATAATAATATATAAAGTGATGCCAACCAACGATTAGTGGCTTACAGTCTGTCTAACATGTGGCCATTGGACTGACACTTAATTCAATTGAGAATTATGCGAAACAAGACAGTGCTGACTTCACGCCGAATTTATTCAACGTCAGCGCCGACTTGGTTCAAATTCTTAGTTATTGGCCCAATGTAAATCAGATCCGATGCTATAAAAATTACGTTACTCATCCAAATCTCACCTTGAACACGAAGGAGATATATTCGAAGTATGCGGTGAACGTAATGGGTACTGGTATAGGATCGTCTGGTGTTTGCTGCACGCCATCGCGACTAAGTGATGGTAGCCAAGACCAGGCCCATTCCGTCCAGGTGCCGGGTGCACTTTCAGCAGTGTTTTGTGTTGAAGCTGCATTGATAGGTTACATTAGCAGATGGACTTACAAAATATGAAGGAATTTCATGACCTACTAACCGTCCATACCGGCTTTGCAACCTAAGAAATGTGGCCTTCATTGATCTACAAAAATTATAACATTTAATTTCGGCCCCGGTAACATAGCATGCTACCATGACAAGAAAATGATTTTATGAAAGAACAAGTCTGCTGGGACAGCTACTTTGTCAATAATTTCTGCACCTATATAAGGATTTACTGTGATATTCTTTTAAACCTTTTTCTCGGTAAAATGATTTTTTCGATCAATCGTTCCAGCACTTTCGGAGCCTTCAATGTAAACAAACAAACAATCAATTGTTCCTCTTTATAATATTAGTATAGAAATACATCTATATCTACACTAATCCACTCGAGTCTCTACTGAGGTCAATTCTTAAAGTTTAGAATAATGGCGTAAGAGGCAAATATTTGTAATACATGAAATAGTGGTACAGGCATTTCAAGCTTATTTCACGACGATGCGATAATTATGTCGTATATTCGGCGTTATATTTATCTACATATTTTCACATTCAAGTATCTTTTTAATGTAGGTATGTAGATACATGAAAAGTCTTAATGTTACTCATCACATTAAACTAATTAACTAGCCCGACGTTACAGAAGCTTTACAGCAACCATGATCACGGGTAAACCAATATCTTTTCTTCTCTATGTAGTCATACATCACTGATCAAATTGTGATGACTTTTTTTTTAGATGTTCTTGGGACGTCCGGGAGGGTTTCTAGCCCAATGAAACTGTTATTTTTACTTTTTAATCTTCTATACTATTACGGTGTGCTCAAAAGAGACGTATATTTTTAATTAATTCTAAATAACTTGAAAAGAAAGTGCTGGCCATTATTGCGCGGAAATACAAAATACGGTGTACGGAGGGGCGAGATCGAAGCGCGGGAGGGGTACGCGTTCCAGCGTAAGTTGTGATTGGTTCGCCAGACGTACACATGCGTGTAGACTTGCTCTGTGCTATGTCCATTTTGTTATAAACATTTCAAGAGCTGCGAATACTTTGCATTCATTAGGCGATTTGAAAATTAAGTTAGTTAAGTGGATTTTAGCTACTGCATATTCTATGTTAGAGTAAGCAGTCTAAGTGAGAGGTAGTGGCGACAACGGAAACGGAAAGCCGGTGGCCCAGGGGGAGGGAAGGAGGAAAATATTAACATCGACATAGTAATTATATGGATGTTCATGGGCGTCGATAGTCGTATATGTTTACACCTGTTCCCTAATGGGGTAGGCAGACAACGGTTCACCACATAACGCGATCCTTACATACCAGCCACGCCTCCTCCTTGTCAAGCTCTTAACACCACCTTCGGCCAGTACCTACCCGATCGATATGATGTCTGTATTGGTCTTCCCCGGTGCCTACACCTTACGTTACCACCTTACGTTTAGGGTAGCGTTAAGACCGCCCTTGGTACACTAGCTCGTAAGTTCACATGTATTTTCTTCCTCTTTACATGATATATTTGATTTTTGACCTAACATCTACCACACTTTCTACATGTCCGGATCAACGGAACATACCCCTTTTCCTCACTTTTACATCAACACTTTCTTTCATACCGAACGTCTTTCATTTCATTATTACGAACACGGTCGCGAAGGATTTCGAGACAACATGTCTCGTAATCCTCGCCTACGCAAATACCTCATTTGTTTTGTTTCGTTCCTTAGGTACTTTCTGACAATTCTTACTTCGATGCTATGATCACGATGGGACTAACGTCTAATTATGCAGTGCCCGTCTTGGACATCCTAGCTTATTTTTGTAATTTTAAGCAGTTTCCCTAACGTTCCTGTAACTCTGTTGCCTGCAAAAACTCTTGTTTTAATAGCTATGTAAATGGTGTAGCTTCCACGATCCATTCCTACTTAAGGCACAAACGAATTATATAAATGAATGCACTTGTTCCAACACTACATCGTCAATAATCTACATAGAAGAGTTGTGGCAATTCTGTTTCCACGGCCTGAGTCCTCTCTTGTAGCCAACAACTTCATTGTTATGTAAGTTGCTTTTGTATGTAATCGAGTAATGAAATTAGTTGCATAGGTTGCGGTGTAGTTTAGTTATGCTTTAAGCCACAGCGAGTTTATTTTCTTTCGTCAATCGGACAATATCGGCTGAAGGCCACTCCAGTCTCTCCTCTTAAAAAACTTTTAGCGTGCAGCCGTGGCTTTTGCAATGAAGACAAGACACATGATACCGCCGCCAAGTGGCAGTTCTGCTGTCACGTACGTTCGTTTCGGGTCCCCCATTCGGGGGAGGAAGCGGGTATGTCTAAGGACGTCGGTATTCACTGAGACTTCTACTGGCCCCCTTAATCATATATGATATATGTTTTATATTTATATACAAGTATATAGAGTATTTTATATTGTATGAACGAGACTTTTATTTAAAATATGTATCTTCTGACACTTAAAACAAAGTCTCCAAAGGCCGTCTGTCTGTATAGGATCGATTTTCTCAAGACCTAGTAACGAATTTTCATGCCATGTTCACCTTTAAATGAAGCCGATGAAGGCTCAATAAAGCGTATATTTTGGCCCCTGATATTCACGTGCAAACCCTGGGTGGATCGCCAGTATACAAATAAATGTGTACATTCTAATAATGGCCTTTACAACCATGGCTTAATTCTTTTTAATGATAAAAAAGTCTAGACTATTTAGATAAATTCGAAATTTCCAACAAAAATATATAGATACCACTATTATAAAGAAGAAATAATAAAATAAATAATATCTGTGGACTTATCACACACCACGTTTGCAGGGTCAGCTAGAAAGCAGACTAAATAATTACAGTGTCCTACCTAAATTAAAACTACACAAGAATTTGTTTATGTGCCTTAAACTTGCACATAAACAAATTTATGCACATAAAATGTTTCTTATGAACAAATAATTGAATAATTTTTCAACGGTATGGAGCAAGAGTTACCCAATAATTTGGTGTCGAGGACACAAAACTTCAACATTTGCAATTTTTGGATATTTCTGGACAACATTGGAAAGGATTTTCAATGTTATAACATGCGTTTGAAAAGTTTGTGTTGTAATCGACGTTCAGAGAAATGAGGATAAATATAGCTAGTTCCAATAGAAAATATGATGCCCTCATTATCATCAGCTTATTTGCGTTCATTTCACTACCTAGTGACGTAGTTAATGTACATTAATATTGTAAGCTAATTTTTGTTCTTTGAGAACAAAGAACAGGGCAAATGTTCTACGAATTTTCCTTGACACTTGACCTTGATACTTCCATTTTTTTTCCATGTTCCATTCATATCAACCAGATAACAATTCAATCATCATTGAAAGGTCATTTGGTAAAATTCATGTGCAGAATAAAAGGCAGCGAGGAGTTAATCGAATAGGATGTAATGAGTGAATTAAAAATCGCAAATATTTTATATTTATTTATATTCAGGTTATTACACATACTTTTATAAACAGACAAACTTCGAACTACAATATCCTGTAACAGAGAAGTTATCTTATTTCTTAGTCAGTAGCTTGTCGATGCTCATGAAGCTTAATGTCTGGCATTTTATTTGAAGTAAAGAAATCACAATAACATTTGTCTCGGGGGATGAAATAAGTTTCACACACACGTCAAACACATAGTACACGTATATACCGATGAAAAACAAGTCACTGTTGCGGCACTAGGTTAAAATCTATAAAGCACTTTTAGGACTTATTTCGCTACAAACAAAGCACTCTGCACTTATACCATTATATAAACACGTTACTTACTGTCTTTAATTTCTGTACGCATTAATCCACTTATTGAACCAGCAAGTTAATAAATATATTGTGCGACACCGTAGAGAACAATTACATGTATGGCTGTAAATTGAACCAAAATGACAGTTACCGGAGTGTAAATTGAACCAAAATGACAGTTACCGGAGTGTAAATTGAACCAAAATGATAGTGTCCTGCATAGATATAGTTTACGCGCAAGACGGAGAATGAGGACACGGGCTATAAGTTACTATGATTACGCGCTGCTCGCGTTTCGCCTCATGCCGCGTCTCCTTTGAGACCGTAAATACGTTACTACGCATTCAAAGATAAAAATTCAACTTTTGTGCCAAGACTTTATTTCTTCACCGTCGTCCGCCTTTTATCAGTTGTTTCCAAAAAGTACCGGTAGGTACCTTACATTACAACACTTTCTATATGATTCATACTTCATTACGTGAACACACTTGAAACACGGTATTTTAGACCGTAAATATTATTTCAGGGGGTTATTCTGTGAGCAATCTTATGAATATAAATCTTGGATAAATAAAATTTACCTTTACTTGATATATAGACTCCAAAATTAATGTATGTTTTATTATTTATAGTCTAATCGAATTTATATTGTGAGGATACGGCTGTGACGTCACTACTGAAAAAACCTGCGTGGTAGCTGACATTATACTTACAGGATGGTGTGGGTGGCTTCGGAGGCAGCTGAGAAGCTTCTGGTATTGGGCGCTCCCTGAGTAAACGCAACAGCAAGACTAACTGGTCGCTGGTGACACTCCAAGCCAACTTACTAGACTTCAGGTGCACACTGAGGCTCGAGGCTCGGCGTTTAGTGGCAGATACGAGTCTCGTAAATACCCTTAAATCATCAAGAATATTATAATATCCGTAACAGTCCATACTAATATTATAAACGGGAAAGTAACTCTTATCTATATCTGGGAAACAAAATCACGGCTAAGCCTCTGAGCGTTCCTAATTAAATTTAGTATGCATACAGTTAAAAACCCGTATTGTACAAACTACTACTTCGATTTAAAAATCAACCCTCACAGTACTATAAGGTGAAAGGGTATGAAAATCATGTTATCAGTTACACGCAGTCGAAGTCGCGGGTAACAGCTAGTTCTGCACAAATTCGTATTCGACGAATTTATTCAGAAAAAATCTTGTGCTGAACACTGGAATCGTTACAGATATGATATATCTGAAACGTCCACTCACTAATAACACTTAAAATGTATTTCAATTGCCCAGTCTCAATCGCGTTTTCAAGATGAATCTAACGACACCGAATAAATAAAAAATGACAAGCCGTCCGGGTTGCAACAGGGAACATACTAATCTAAATACATACACATTTACAATCTCCCGAGAAAAATAGACTATTAAATATCGATGTCTTAAATTTGCGCGAATATTACAAATTACAATAAAATTACTTCTATGGATTCTATCGCTGTTTATTTAATTATTTAACTAGCCCGGCGTTTCAGAAGCTTTACAGCATCTGTAGTCACGGGTTGTCCACTCTTGGGTCTATATTATATAATAGGGCATATAACTAGGGCTACTTGGGAAACTACATTATGTCATAACTTCAACAGACTTAATATTCGGTTGTTGTTACGACTTAAAGTGGAACTACCACGACCATTCTTCATCATCAACCGTTATTCGTCAACTGCAAGATGTACTAAGCCCCCACAGCTATTGCTACGTCACGTTAGCCCGCTCGGTCGATACTCTAACAACATTGAGCAACCAACCAACCGACTGTATTATGTTTCTTCCCTATCGATTGCCTCTATCGGTCTAATGTTAGACAAAGGCTCCTTTCAACTATCCATTTGGACATTTCACCTAATAAGAAAACTATCTCCGTGCAGTAGACGGTCCGGGATTGGTGCACGTGGCAGAAATTGTTTAGACGAGTTATATACCTACCTTAGATCTAGTTGACATCTGTACAGGAGTGGTTCCTGATAAAAACGTATTTTTCCATCTGCATCTGTTTTATCTAGACACAATGTTAGGTCGTCCAGGTGGACCAAACGTCTTAGTATTGGGCAGGCCGGGTTAATTTCTGCAAAAATAAGTACACATAAGTATAATCGTCCTCTTTGATTTGATTTTTTATAGCATTGAATACAAACAATCGGAGCCAAGCGATAAATACTGACACCCATTAAAAGTCTCGCGAATTTTGATTTTTCGCGGGTTACTTATATTCGAATTTCGATTTTTTTTTTGTGGCGTTATGTTGGTACATGCGTCTCACACTTATGCTGAAAAATTCGGCCATTTTGAATGTTCAGTGCACTGTTGACAGCTGCTTTGCAAGCACGTGTTTATTTCGTTTTCGATTTTTACCTATACAAAAAAATTGAACAAAAAACCTGTATCAAATTGTGTGTGAAAAACGAAAGTAAGTGCATGGATGCATTTCGAATATTGACTGTGGCATACAGAGAAGCTACTTTCTACAAAAGTACGTTTATCGGTGGTACAAAATGTTTTCAGAAGCACGAGAACAGACGTGACGTCTTCAACAACAGACGAAAAAATTTACGAAGTGAAGAAAATGGTACTGGTATTGGCAATCGTCGAATCAGCGTTAGAGAAATTCGATTTTAATCGATAATTTGGGCATGAGATGGGTCGCCGTAGAATTCGTACCAAAATTGGTCAATTGCCTGCTCACACATCGCTGCTTGTACGCGACTTCTTGGCCAAAAACAACACACTAATGATACCGCAGCCGTCGTATTCCTCAGATCTGAGGCCCATGAAAGGACGACGCTACTCCACGATTGTCGAGATAAAGACGGCATCGAAGGAAGAGCTGAACAAGATACAAAAAAAATATTTTTTGAAGCACTTCGAAGATTCGAAAAAAGTTGACACAAGTGTATAATATCCCAGGGGGATTACTTTAAAGGGGAGAATAGATATTCACGAATAAATAAATATTTTTTGAAAATACACAAAATTCGCGATACTTTTTGAAGACACTACCTATATCGCCAGTCATGCCGGGCCAATTCGGCGGCAATGCAGCATGACACTACCTCTTATATAAAAGTTTGATACAATTTTTAACTCACTATTTCATCAAGCAATGAAGAGGCGAAGCTTATTTAATTATTGTTCAATTGGCTTTTGTTAGCCACCGCGGTAAGCTAAAAGCACTAGAAGCTAACTTATAGGAGTAATAGAGACCACTAGACAGTGTTTCGACTTGCTATAGATTAAGGGTTGGTTTTAAAGGTTACAATGATAGTATCAGTTACCCTTTACTATCTCATAATGGCTTCGTATGAATACTTTGTAACGGCATATTATTAAATCCAATTCGTAATTTAATTGTCGCTGAAGTTCGTAATATGCTAATCAAGACCTCCGTAGGAAACTGTGAAATCGGTTACGTAATGTAACGAGCAGTCGGACCGTCTTGACGACAACCAACGCCCCAAACGTATCTCGAATATCCTTATGCATAGCTTTCCCTTTCCTCATCTTGTCATCTCGCTCAATGGTCCATCCCACTCTCACAAGGAAAAACGATCACACTTCCTAAAGTACCTCCCCGGTAGTACCGCAGTTCGGCTTCATTGCAGCAATGACACTACCTGTTGCCATTTAGTCAACAAAGGTTGGTAAGGATGTATCGGAGTCCCCACCATGGTGCAAGCCTTGTCGTGGCGGTGGGACTAAGTAGCCTGGGGAGATCCGAGACACCTTGGGCGAATCCAATTGAACCGAGGAGGTGGCGGCTCTTAGTACCCTTCCTATAAGAAGAGGGGGCAAATGAGCAAAAAGTGGCGGCGCTCTTGCGCACGGGGCAAGGGGCGAGGATGGGAACCTCACCCTATTGCTCTGTCCCAAATTCGGTGGGGTTGTCATGTGGGGCGGGACAACCCCATCTGTGGAGATGGCGTCGGTCCCTTCAAGAGGCTGACTTGCCGTAGAGGTGCCCTGATGATTTGCTGTTCCGGGGCACCTCACCAAAGGTGGCACTGGTGGCATTCGCGGTGGTTTTTGTGGGTATTCGGCACCATATGATGTGCCGCGAGCTCCACACACCACTGGACCCCACCCAGGGCCAGTGAAGGCGCGTAAATGCGCGCCTTCACTGGCCCTGGATTTCCCCGAATGAATTTGGCCTGAATTTCCCCGCGTCAACAGAAAAAAAGGATGTATCAGAGTGAAGCGATTGACGAATGGCGTACGCGTTGACATACAGTGAATGACGTTTAACGTATGGATTGAGGTACGATGACGTATGTGCTTAGGTACGATTACGTTTGACGTATGTGTTGTGGTACGATGACGTTTGACGTAAGTGTTGAGGTACGATAACGTTTTACGCATGTGTTGAGGCACGATGGCGTTTGACGAATGCGTTGAGGTACAAAGACATTTGACGTTCGCGTGGTCATACAATGACGTTTGACATACTATGTGGTTTGACTTAGAGGACGATTTTTTATTAGATTAGAAAATCGAAGGGTTGATGATAGCACGTGTTTGTGACTTATCTACGAAATTTGTCGATTCTCTGTGGTTACATTGGTTTTGTTTCAGTGTTTTGTGTTGCTTTTTGTGTATTTGTGTGTGAAAGAACTCTTTAAAAATACTTCTGTTAAAAATTGCTGAGGACGACCATATCGATTCCTCTAATGCCTCCTGATCCTGCCTCTGTGGCCTTCTCCGGGTACTGGTCACGTGGCCTGTTGCTGGGGGAGGTTATGGAATATACATTCTTAAGTACGAAACGGTCACATGCCGTTGATGAGGTTCAGGCTCCTCTGCCTAAAAGTATTGTTTCTCCAACTGCATCTGTACAACAGGTGTACAATCACCCAAGCCTATTAGAGTCCGAGAAATATACAGATGGAGATTTAAGACCATTTATTGTACATGTTTCCCTCTAAGAAGTCCATCTTTCTCCCGGTGCTTTCATAAATCCCATTAAAATCGGTCAAGTTATGAGAAAATCTCGAGTTCAATGTATTAAAAAGGACGGAATAGCTAAAGTTGGTAGGAACAGCATTAGCGTGGAATTTTCGTCTCCAAAAGCTGCCACTGATTTTCTCTCTAATCCTGTTTTACTATTTGCTTGATAGTAAAACAGGAGTTCACTGCCACTGTTCCCACTTACAATGTTACTCGTATGGGTGTCGTTCGAAGTGTTCCCACAGAGATGTCCATGGACGAATTTGTTAGTTGTACTAATGTCCCAGATGGTTGCGGATATATTCTAAAGGCCAGACGTCTAAACCGAAAGTCCTCGATTGATGGTAATACTATTTGGCTCCCAACTGTTTTGTTGACATTAATGGTCAGATTCTTCCATCTAGGAATTTTCTACGTCCCATTTAAACCTTCTCCACCTTGGTGGGATGTAGTGACATGGTTCACCAAAGGAAAAAAGCTGAAGAAACATATTGTTTATTTATGACAATGGATAATTTCCTTGTCTTTAAAAAAATATCAGCCTTAGCAAAGCACCTTTATAAAAAAAGAACTGTACTGTACTTCTATTAGCTCATGTAACCCCGCAGTTTTATTTTGGAGACAAATTAAACGATTTCGCCGTGCCTTTTTAGTAAGGGATTTACCAAGCAATGCCCACTCATCATCAATCCATTCACTGTCCCGAAGTACAGCATATGACAGATTTGAGGACTCATTTTCAATGTTATAACTTCTTTCCGCGTTGGATATCCTTAGAAATACTTCTCCTGGGCTAGATGGCACTCCTTATGTCTTTATCATAAAATCTGGCTCTGACGCAATAACATTCTTTCTAAAACTCCTTAATATTTTTTTTTTCAATTGGGTCATGTGCCTTTGTGGAAAACCAGTTAGTACTTCCTATACCCAAGTCTGGTAGAGATCCAAATTAAGATTCTTCTTGACATCCATTGCCCTTTCCTCTTGCCTATGTAAAGTTATGGAACACATGATCAAAGCCCGCCCTGAATGATTCGTGGAAAGTAATGACTTGCTGGCTAAGTCCCAATTTGGGTTCAGAAAAGATTTGAGTACTAGCGATAGCTTAGCCATCCTTTCCACTGACATCCGCATAGCATTTTCTAAGAATGAATTCCTCGTTGGTGTGTTCTTAGATATAGAAGCTGCATGTGATAACGTGATTCTTCCTTTACTCAGAAACAAATTGTTTAAGCTGAATATTCCGGAGACACTGTAATTTCATCTGCAGCTCACTCATGGACAGAACAAGAGAGGTCCGTTATGGAGGTCTTTCGTCTTTGAGATGTGTCTGGAAAGGTCTTCCACACGGCACAGTCCTCAGCCCCTCATTACCTAAAGGTAACAAGGCGCTGAGCCTTGAGGAAGTGTAAACACTTCGGATCTTGAGCAGTCAGTTATTCCCTTTTGCAACATTCTACAGTATACGAATGATGTCGCCATATATTCATCATCTTCAAACATTGACATTCTTCAAAATAACATAAATCAAGCTTTATTTTACCTAGAACAATGGCTTAAATCCCATCGTATCTCGCTTTGTCCTAAAAGGCCGGTAGTAATATTTACGAGAAGAAGAATTATTCCTCATATTGACATAGTGTTCCAGGATCATCCAATTCCAACCAGAAATAGGGTGACATCCTTAAGAATTATTTTCGATGTTAAATTGTCTGGCACTTCACACATCAATCACATTGTCCAAAAGTGCCAGTCCAATATTAACATTCTTAGATGCCTTTCGGGTCTTTAGTGGGGGGTTCATCCATTATCTCAAGAATTACTTTACAATGCCATTACGAGGCGTAATTGATTATGGCTGTTATCTCTTGGAAGCAAGTAGCAAGGTTTCTCTATGAAAAATAGATAAAACGCAATATCAATGTTTTCGCATAATCCTAGGAGCCATGTAATCTCTCCAGGATGCACTACTCTACGAATGCTCTCCAGGTAGAAGCCCTCGACTCTCCATTGTTTTTACGCAAACAATTTTTATCAGATAGATAGAATTTCTGCACGTTCTGATCATCCTCTTCTACCAAAACTTCAACATTTGATTGATCTGATGGTTAATAATAAATATTGGCATGAATTAAATCCCCCCCCCCTCCTGTTTAATTAAGAGTTTTAAAAAATTAACTAATCTTCCGAACCCCTATTTCTCATGTTCTCGTTTTCCAATTTTTCAACGGCATATGACGTTTTGTTGTACCGTCCTCGGATTCTATTAAACTTTGGCGTGTCCAAAAATGATTCAGGTCCCAATTCGATTTTTAATAGTGTTATAGTGAAGGATTGGAGTTCCTATATACACAGATGCCTCCAAACTTTCACTAAAAGGCCATGTGGGCTCGGCAGTTTGAATCCCCAGACATAATACTCTCCTCAGTTTTAAATGACCTATATCATCATCTGTTTTCACTGGTGAGTCCATAGCTATTCTAGAGGCAGTTAAATTTATAGAATGACACCACTTAAAGAAAACCATAATTTTCACGGACTCGATTGAGTACTCTCCAATCCATCGGGTCAAACCAGTTTGTTTCTAATTCTAAATTTGATCTTATTTTAGAATTAAAAGAATTTCTATACAAATGTTTTACTTGTAACATTGAGGTTGTACTAGCTGGTTGCCTGGTCATAATGGTAGTCTCAGCAATGAAATTGTGGATCAAATTGCAAAAGACGCCGTATCAAAGGGCTGCCTAGAGCATAATATGAGTTATTTCCACGATATCTTGAGCTATCCAAAACTATATCTTGTTAAGGAGTGGCAAACAAACTGGTCTAATAGTAGGGTTAAAGGCCGTTATTTTTATGATATCCAACCTCATATTCCTTCTAAACCTTGGTTTCCTCGCTTCCGCCTCACAGATAAACAAATAACTTTGGTTATGTGCAGGTTGCGTATAGGCCACTTGTATACTCCCCTACATTTAAACAGATTAGGAATTATACAATCTCCTTTGTGTGACTGTGGACTTGAGGGGGGTTCAACAGATCTTATCCTTTTCAATGGCCCAAGCTGGAGAGTTTCTTTGTACACCATCCTTCCTAGGAACATTCCTAAGCCTATTAACACTAAAACCTTGCTACATGTGTCTTCTAATAACTATAAGCTTTTATCCCTTCTATGTCATTATATCCGCTCAAACAACATTAAATTGTAAATTGTCTCTTTTTTATTTTTTTGTATATGTTTGTGTATGTCCTTTAACGTTTTCGTTTGTCCTTTTTTAGATTATCTACATTCAAACAAGATATTTATAATCTCATCACTTTGGCATAAGTTTGAAACCGATCAATCTTGAAAATCAGTGCTCTTGGCAACTTGGAGATTGCCGGCAATGGCTGTTAACCTATGACGGCCGATTGCCATTTCTAACAAAAGAGAAGAAGAAGACTTATGATGACGTTCAAACGTAACATCATATGCGTTAAACATGGTCTAAGTCTAGCACCATTGCAAATGGGATTAGCAGAAAAAGCTTAATTTGTCCTGTGACTTGACATGGTTTCGATCGGACGAAACATGAAGTATTGTTGATACTTGATGTAGCCCCGTACCTACTTGTCTTATATCGTTCTCACTACTCTGGAGAAAAAAATTCTCCGACTCGGTAGCACCATAATCATAGATTTTGACGTACCAGCGAAAAACGGTTCCCAATTGGATCCGACGCTATCAATGGAGACTTGCTTTACATTCAGAGATAGCACAATATCGTCTTGAACGTATTTGACAATAAGAGAATTAACTCGCACGGCTATATTGCTGACTATGCGGCGGACCAGAGCTTGCATGTAGCCAGGCGGCGCTTCCACAACCTGCGTCCTGAAAAAAAAATTGACTGAATATCTCCAGTAGCACTTAATAAGTTTTATATCTGAGTAAACAATGGCTTTTAGTTACTGAAGGGATTTTCATAATCGGATTAATATTTCCGAAGATTACCATCTACAAACAAACAAAGTTATAAATTTTACCTGTTTACAAACAGGTAAAATTTATAACTGTTAGAATTTATTTTACTCTCCACGAGCCCAGATAGTTAAGCAAAAGATTTCATGGGTGTGAATTTTAAAGGAATACTATGTCCCTTAGTTGATATAGTAATAGGGCCGCATCATACGCCTGAGTTGTAATTAAATCCACAGGTGCCAGTTTGGCTTAATTTCGCATAGGACCACAAATACTCTAAATCCAGCGTTGCCATAGTATATAATTAGTTAAACTAATCGCCTCGCGAGGGTAAAAGTATAGCTCTTGTAAAGTCCCGCACAGCTGATGATGTTATTTCATCTATTTTACTCTACCTACGTACACTATCACTATTTACCATTATAGATTTCAGAGTCAATATAATATTTTATAAAATTGTAGAAATGAATGTTTGTCTGAATAGCATTGGTGAACTCAAAAATTACAGATTACTGATTTATCAATGTATTTATCGACTGGGAAGGTTGATATAATTCTTTTTTTTCCTGCTTGTATCGAGCCAAACTTTAAAAAATCATGCAAACATAATTTAGATTGCCAAAACAAGTTCAAGCAAAATTGCAAAGCGACAAAATGGAAAATAAAATATAAAATAAGAATACACACACATTCACACACACGCACACACACAATCTTCACGTCAGTTGCCTAACGCGGTTAGCAGGAGGACCGAAGCTCCAATGCCGTAGTCAAACAATTGCTATGCTAATGCGTTACCCTCCTTCACTCTTCCTCTTCCAATAGGCCACCGGAGACACGACGAACACAAACCGAAGAAAACCCGACAGCATAGTCGATCACGTTGTAGCGATATCACGTGAGCCAGTTATTTTTATAGCAAAGGGGACAAACAAGAAGTTGGAGCCATTTGGTGACTACCGACGTCTAATAAAATTCAGGAGACGCACATGGAGATGCGTCTCTCTCCCATACCCCTAATGAGCCACCGGCTGCTTACAATCGGCATAACGGCACAGTAATATTTTTTAATAATTGTAACATTACTTTCAACAATTGTGAAAGCTTTCTTTATTTCTTACGAAAAATATTAATAGGTCATTGAATGTATTGGTGATCAATCTATGAGGTCTCGGAGGTCCAGAGGATTATTGAGATATGTATCATAATACAATATATAATCTTAACATATAAAAACCACATGTTGTGAGTCAACAATATTTAGAAGTATAAAATATTCAATGCTCATATACAATAATATAGACTGAATCTTGCCTTTATCATTAAAAGACACGAATTATCTTAAAAAATATAATTAATACCTGAAAGCGCATCATTATCATCATCAGAAACTGTACTGTGTATGTTTTGCATATTGCAAAATTTGTAATTAAAAATATATATAAAACTATCATGATTATGATGTATTCGCTTGCAAGAGCGAGGAGCATAATGAGAATGGTAGCAGAAAACAAAAATGGCCTTAATTCCCTCAATCCCCTGAGGAATCGTAACAGCGAAGCAACATGAAATTTTTATAGCTTAGCATTTATATGTAATACACGTAATTAAATATTGTTAAATATTAAAATATTTATTACTTATAAAAATAGACTTTTATCATTACAGGCCACACAATTTCATAATGATTAGACTAGTGTACCTATTGTACTACATGGAATGAAACAGTAAATATGATAAACACAAAAGTATGGTAGAGGAACATAATCATAAATGTGACACAACAATGGTGTGAAAATTGCAAGGCAGGCACTATTATTTAGATTTCAAATTTTACTTTATTTCAACCTACAATTCATTTTCACTGTCCTGACCCACAATATATTTCACTGAAACAACATCCAAACCATTTAAATTATTTAAACCTTTACCTGGGTTCTTTATGGGTTGGACTTTCATCTGTAGGCGGGTTAAGACTTAGAACACACTCTGAAAGAGTACACAACTGTTAATATATTTATTAATTATATATACATGTATGTATGTGTGTACTTAACAATTTTATTTGAAATAAATAAATTTAATACTTGTTTGCAATTAAGACGACTACTATATTGTCTTCCATGACCTTCTCTATTTAAGGGTGTACAAAAATATATTGGCAATATAGAAAAAGCCTTGACAAGAGGCACTAATATGTTGTTTGATGCTTCAAAATCTAAAACCTCCATTATCATTGTTCTTCATAGTCAATAAGATAAATAAACTAATTTAACAAACAGTAAGGTTGTGTAATTTACCTATTGTATTAATAGTCACCACAATTGGCTCAGATATAATTTTTGTCCATGGTACTTGGATAAGAAGCTCATGAATGCGTCCAGACACAAGAGTAAATGGTAATGATACTTCCTTTTGTAATACATCAGCCTTGAGAACGAGGTTATGAAGTGTCACTCCACCCTCCCACAAAGAAAGCTAAAAATAATTTTTTATTAAGAGTAACCATTCTGCTCTCAAGTGAACCATTCTCCTGAATGCACATACTTATAAACGTCCAGATGACATGGAGACTATGCAATCTTTCCCACTTTCCCCAATGCTGACTGTACTCTTCAAACAACTAACAATTTAATTCAAAGCAAGATGTATCTCAACAATTGTCTTCAGCTTATTCTGGTATAACAACTTCCTACATTAATTGTCTTTATTTTTATTTTCGCAATGGAGAAGTAGATAATGAGAAGTATTTTGTAGATACTCAAATGCTTCTATAATGATTAGATAGTGTAATGCTAGCACATATGCACTTTTGCTTGATGATTCCAAAACCTTTGCAATCTTACGAGCCAATACCAAATATTAAGCCTAAATTATTGTAGATTGTAGACATTTACCCTACAGGCTGAAAAGCTCTGACCATATTCCAATGAAGGCCACTGGTAGCACTGTACAAAGCAAAGCTAAATGCTTTTCTTTCCATCCTGCTACTACAAACTTTTAATGTTTGGAATTTTTTTTAGATATTCAGTGAGTGAGGTCACCGCATTGTTTCATGTGAATAAAAAAATATCTTTAGTAATTGTTTTTGTAATTCATAGAAAATTTTACTAAATTACTTATAACTAATAATAGTTATCAGCCCTTATCAGATCACTGCTAGACATAGGCCTTTTTCAATAAACACCAAGACGACCAATGTCCTCCTACTTGCATCCATCCCAAACTATGTTGTCATCTACTATGTTCTCTTCCATGTATATATCTATTTAAGGGTGTGCATAATATATTGGTATTGGTAACTGCAGCTATTGGTATTCAATTTGGAAGTGCAAGATATGTCTTTGTTATCAATGTATTGAATTCAATCCCAATTCCCAGGTACACACCCTGACCTGAGTGTTGAACACACATACAGAAGTGCAACTTGCATTTGACTGGTCCACTTGGTATTGATTTTGCACACATAAACACACGTACCTGCGCATCTGCTGGCTTGAAGTCTCGGACATATTTGTCCACATAACTAAGTAATATAGGTGATATATAAGTCTCGATATTGAACATCCTGATCAATATGACTCTTATGACGCCTTCATAATATTTAGTCTCTAAAATAATAAGAATATGTATTAGTATTATATTGTTTTATCAGCACAAAAATGATATTATTAAATATTTATGCTTAATATGAATGGAAAATATTATTGGCACATGTAATTTCACAGATGCTTTAAAAACTGTTAATTAACTAACTATAAACTAAAGACTCAGCACACGACGTTTAATTCACCATTTTAGATTCGACATTGAGCAACAAAACGCAATTTGATGAGCGATCGCCGGTACTTGAACGCAAATCATTATTTCGTTGGGAGTTGTCACTTGTGTCACTGCGTGGATCATTCATCCCCCTGTAGCACTATTGGCATTTAAAAAGTGTTGCCAGTGTCAATAAGATAACTCTCAAAAGGGAAATGGAGGCAAGAAAGTTACTTCAAATTCGCATAAGATCTCATTACAAATATTAATAATAGTTAAAGAAATCGCAGCTTGCCTAGTGCCCAGTGAATCCCTCGTTTAAATAAGGTAAAAATAATAATTCACTGCAGAACAGACATGCTCTTTGAGTATTAAACCAACAGGAGTAGCCGCTACTGCTAACATCTACACAAAAAAAAGGAGAAAAATAGATAGACGGAGGAAGCGAGCCTACATCGCGGCCGTGTAAATTGAGAGAGACAACAATGAATGTAGGACAATCTCTGTATCTCTTTTCTCATTCGTTTCTCTTTGCGCAATACACTTGCGAGATTAGATAAACAAAGATAGTCCAAGAAACATTTTGACCTAGCTACCGCTCATTCTACTCCACTCGTCAAAAAGGCAGTGGACTACAGCCCCAACTGCGTTATAAACGACTGGGACTCAAAAAATGAGACAGTAACCTTAAGGGGAAAAACGAAATTTCTGTTCGAACATTCCGAAATATACTTAGGCATAAGTTTAACATCAACGTAATAATAAATAAATAAATGAATAAAAGATAATAATATATAAGACATAAGAAAATAAAGTAATAATCCACATATTAATAGTAACAAGTAACAAATACATAATAATTTTTTATCGGGAAAAAATGCACATAGGTAGCACTAATTGTGATTCCTGTCACATTTGCCTATCCAAATTTTATGTGGCGACGAGGAGAAGAACCTACTTCAAAGGAGCTGTCAGGGATAGAATAACCATACCGGTATGAATTCACACGAGCCCCGCAAGGGGCCCGGGTAGGCTAGATCGAAGCTTTGGCTCCCTACTAGCGGGTTCATCGGCGTTCCGTCATTGGGGTTGGCTATGCCGGTGAAAGAATCCACTAGAGTCGGTTGCCACCGCCCTGCTGAGATCGAACCTGGGCAGTCTGCCCCTACCTCACCAGATCACTGGTTGACCCGGTGAAGGCCCAGCAGATGGTGGCCTGCTACCTAGGTCGATATTTCCTCACGCAATGGTTAGGTGGCTTCACGGCTGAGTGGTTGGATAAGAGGAGTGACAGAGAAGAAGGATGTAACTTTATGGTGAGAGAGAATAGGACAAGACGTGTTTGAAGAGTCAAAAATGTCTGCGAAGAGGATGAACGGCGGGGTGGCCGGTACCATTATAGTAGTGCGGTGATACTGGCGATATCATTTCGCGTTGGCGCTAGAAGGGTGGTTATGTGGATACACCGAACAGGTGTGGAAGCATTGAAACTTCCTGAATCAATAGGAGGGTGCCGGAGAGAAAATGTCTCAAGGCGGTAAAGAGTGGGAGAATCCGCTGTTAATTGCGGTGAGAAAATCTATTAATGAAAATTAATGAACTGGACTGGGACCAAAGTCCGGGGCCAGTCCATGAAGCACGTGGGGCACGTCGGCGGGGCGGGCGGAGGGACACACACCTGGTTGGCGAACGGGTCGCGTCTGGTCGCGAGTCGCGGTCGGCGCGGTTGGTGGTGGTGTGCGGCGAATTGAGCGGCGGACCGGCTGAGCTGGCAGCGGGACCGCTTGCTCAGCGGGCGCAGCCGGGGCGACAATCTGGGTGTCGCCTGCACATAGGTAGTACATCTCGTCGTCGGAGTCTATGGGTGTGGCGGTTTCAAGTGCTGCCGACTTCGGTTTCCGTCTTCTCTTCTCCCTTTGGTGGCCATCCGCAGCCTAAGAACGGACCTGACAGAAGATAGCCTTCTTGAAGACCTACAACCCACTAATCTTTCAGACGATCCTGATTCCGACCAAAGTGAAACTTCGTTCAAACTGCAAGGTTGCCTACGAGAAGGGCGACCGTGACGGTGGGCGTACCACGGTTTTGCTGGAGTGTTCATCAGCTCTTCGTGATAAATTGGTTGGTTTTGGTCGTGTCTATATTGGCTGGGACGAGGCTGATATTATGCGACTACCTACGCAGCACTTGCTGCAACAAAAGCCAACAATATGGACACCCAGAGAAATACTGTAGGGCAACCGAAATGAATGTATGCGGTGAATGCGGTACCTGCAAGCGCTTTAAGCGCAAAGAGGCAAGCACTCATGTAACCAAATCTGCGACTTGCCCAGCTCGTATATATGCGGAACAACAGGCAGTCAACATGACTCAATATGGATAAGGAGGGAAATATTATCTCAATAGGACAGCTCAATCTTCAGGGATCGGAGGCTGCTACATCTGAGCTGCTTGTTATTGCCAGAGGAA
Source organism: Eumaeus atala (assembly GCA_017140195.1). Lineage (NCBI taxonomy): Eukaryota > Metazoa > Arthropoda > Insecta > Lepidoptera > Lycaenidae > Eumaeus > Eumaeus atala. Next base: position 90,339 of record JAFELO010002270.1, read on the forward strand.
TGAACTTAGATTTCGTTCTCGTGCAAGAACAGTATGCAACTTCGGGCACAACAAGACTGATTCAGTGTGGAGCTCTCCGAAAGCTGGGATTTTGGTCAATAATGACAAGATTGCGTTTACACTGCTCCACCATCTGAGTTCCGAATATTGCACTGTCATGCATATCGATTACCAAGATTCCGACATGTACATAATCTCAGCGTACTTACAGTATGGACATGACACAGCGCGACATCTCGAACACCTAAGTTAGATGATCCATCTAACTGGAAAGTATAGGCTTTCCAGTTAGATGGATCATCTAACTAATTGGCGTAGACAGCAATGCGCATTCACCACTCTGGTTTTGTGAAAGTCGTCAATACTCGAACGGGGCGAGGGCGAGACACAGAGTACAGGAAGACCCAAATGGAGGGCTTCATATCGAGCAGAGGTCTATTCATTCACAACAAGCAAGGCCAGCCTCCAACGGTCAACAGACCTAATGGTTATTCTAATGTGTTCTTTGTGGCATACGCAAACGTTTTGACGCTTGCGATCGAGGCACCGTCGCGCGCCATTATCGAACAGAAATGTTCCACAATCTTGAACAGTTTATCGGAATGGGGGACCCGTAATAGGATAACATTTTCCGCAACCTGGAGAAGGCCGCCAGCTCTTTCGGGTAGTACTCACGTGTCTCTACCTCCTCGTGCGGTGTGAAGTACCGGGCACTTAGGTTCCTGTACCATAGAACCTATGTTGCAATCCTGACATATGCTGCAGCGCTTTTGTGACGACGCTCTCACTTGTATGTCGTACGTAGTGCATTATTATGCCCCCAAAGACCAGCTTTAATTTTATTGACGAAGGCCTACAGGTCATGCAGCAGTGCGGCGCTACCAGTATTGGCCCGCGTTCTGCCTGCCGATCTGGAGGTTCATCGAGCTAGACGCGTGTACCAGTGCGTGGGGCTCAGGGGCAAGGAGCGTAAGGAAAAGAAAAGTGCTATCGCGGACGACGTCATCTCTACTTAGTAGTCACGCTGGGCCGCGTGTGCCGACGGCAGGGAGCCGTACTGCTTCTTTCCGGAAGTTACAACGCATCTGGCATATCAATGGGTGGAACCTGAGTACGTTATTTCACAGATATTAACAGGGCACGGGTGTATTAGAGGTCGCCTGCACAGGATGACGTTATGTGACCTGCCATCGTGTCCATGTACTGTGGGAATGTGAGATGTACAAAAACGAGCGATACATCATGTTGGACGGCATCGAACGGAGTACAGTAGGCCCAGTCTATAATCAGGATTAAGTCGGAACGGAACAGAGCATTACACAATTGAAGACGCAAATGCGCATACATAGCACGCGAAGAAGAAGGATAGGTAACGACATAGCTGCATCGAGAAAATCAGGACTGACGAGGCCAATGACAACTCCTATATTTGTGGTGTCAGGCCCCAGAAAGGGGAGAGTGAAGTAACGAGAGGGCACTTAAATAATGTGTAGGGTAGTCAAGAATTACACGTTGGGGAACAGCCCCGGAGAGTAAACCCGGTGAGATTCGCTCCGTATTCGCGGCTGCCATTAGCGAGTGCTCTGTGCATTGCGTTATGTTATCTGTCTGCTCCATAGAAGCAGAGTAAAACCAGCCACCGTCGAGCGCTTACCTGCGATATTTCCATATTTAAAAGGTTACTGACAAAACTGGCTATATCCTCAAGCATGCCTTAGTAACAACTTATTTTAAGCCGCCAAAGAAGGCGAGACAGACACAAGTGAAAAGCCATATCTCACTACAGGACGAAGGAGCATACAAGCTTCATTGTGACTGTGGACTTTCTTATATTGGGCAGACTAAAAGATCTATAAAAACTCGCGTTAAGGAACATATGGCTTATATGAAGCTCCAACGTGTTACTAAATCTGTGGTCTGTGAAGATGCTGTAGATGGCCCCTGCCACTACATTAGATTTGATAGGGCGCAAGCCCTAACTAGAGAACACCTCTACAAGGATGATCCAACAAAACACATCCAAATTTCAATAGAGAAAATGGATGTGTTCTTCCCTCTGCTTTGGACCCAGTGATAAAGATAATCAAATCAGAAACTAAACATAATACCTCAAGGCCACAGTATATAATAAGTACTGTTTGCGTTAATCTGAACAACTAAATAATTATAATTATTCGAGTACTTTTAATAATTTGTGACATCAGGACATCTGTCATCGCAGCACGCCCGTGACCATGGGTGCGGTAAAGGTTCTGAAACGTCGAGTTAGTTATATAATTGAATAGACCGCGATACAATCCGTAAAGGCAATATTATTGTAATGAATGTTTATTATTGCGGCTTACCCAAAGAGAATCTAACTTGAATGTAACTTTAAATGTTTTCATTCTCCTTTGCTTTATCCTTTTCCTGCACTTTTAAATGAACTATGTATAAATGCACTGAATGGCGAAAGACCCGTACACAGATGTTCAATTTATAATCGTATAATAATAAGATTAATATCTAAAATATATCATGTGACTCTCATAATAAAATAGTTGGCGGCACTAGCCGATATTCTATTAAGCAAAGTAATGAAGTAATGACTAGAGTAAGCTCTTTAAAATAAATTATTAGCAAATACTAGCATTGCATCATTCAGTTCTGTTCATCATTTAGTGACGCGACATTAAAACAAATATCTACAACTGTCCATATAGATAAAACATTGTATTCAGTTATTACGCTACTACAACTGCTGGCTACTGCCCCGGGAGGTTTAGACTTTGTTTTTAATTGTTCAAACATAACGTACTGCATAACGTATCATACTCTAATAATATGTCTTCATTTATTATCAAGATTTTGAACAGAAATCTTCGAACATATAGTTAGATTTAAAAATATGTATGTTTGTTCTAATTCCAGCTACTGTTTTTCAGATTCCCTTGCGCCTAAACAAAAAGAACTGCATGAAAATTGTCAGAATCGCATTGTATGAATTTAAACATTTTGAAAATTATTTTTTTTTTATAGTAAGGAAAGCAATTAAAAGAAACCGACAATTAAAAAACTTTAAATGTAATGAATATGACCATTACAATTATTTTTTAAAAGAATAACAAACATAAGTACAACTTTTCTCCCAACAGCTACACGTATTCACGAAAGTTCCTAATGGATATAATTTGTTTATTGGTACTAACTATATTTTTATTACATTTGACCGTAATACATAAAACGATTATCTCACGGCTAATTTAAATAGTAAAGTGTAATCAATTCTTAATTCATTTCAATCTATGGCAAAATTAAAGCAAATATACAGATACACTAAACACATTAAAACCATTACTATTTTTTTATTTACGAAAAATAGTATTTCATATTTCATCATCAGCCCTTATCGGTCCACTGCTGGACACAGGCCTCTTTGATATTTACTTTGGGCTAAATAAATTGGTAAACTGAAAAAAAAATCATTGTGGATACGACATTTCAAATTTCATTAGATACAACATCTAAAATTTAAAAATAAAGTACTGAGTCGAGGCGGTATATCATATGATCTTAGCTTGTACGTTAGGACGAATCACAAGTCACAGTACAACAAACAACATCAAATCCCATTATTTCTTAATTTCTCAATGTTATTTTTTGGGTACGATTGTACGATTGTACTGATATCACTAATCCTATGTTCGGCTAATCTTTGACATGATACAATTCCTCAGTGTGTAGAGATACAAGAGGTCGGTGGGTCAGACAAAAAGTATTTGTAGATTTTAGGTGTTCGTCATGGTTTTTGCTCTTTTCATATTGCATTATTAAGCTATGGCTTTGTTTCAATGCATGTAAGTTTTATTTGTTTTGTAAACTGTCTAGTTTTCGTCTACATAACAATATTTACGTGACTATGTTAGCTTTCGCTTTAAAATAGAAATTTGTTAGGTTTAGAGGCCAACCTCTGTTACATAATTTTGTAATGGATAATATTTCTTTACTCCTTAAACATGTCAATCAGGTGACATTCTTTTCAAAAATTAATTAATTATTTAATGAAAAAAAAAAAAGGAAATTCATCTCATAAATAAATATCTATCGTGCCCCTTACTACGGAATATTAGTACTACAATATAACAAAATTGAAATTACATACTGCCCATAGTACTCAAAAATGTTTTAAGTACCTACCTATTATAAGTTTTCGCGAATATTTTACATCTATATCCTAAAGAATGATATTAGTGAAAAGTCAAAGAAAGCTATTGTTTACATCCATGAGGCCATGATTATTAAACATTTCCGCCATATCATTTTCATCATCATCATGAGCTACACAACATCCCTTGGTGGACATATGCCTCCCCCATAGAGTCATATACTGTGCATTAATCAGATCATCATTCATATTCTCACTCTCTGGTCCCACCATATCTAGATATAAATATGTATTATATTTATATGAATATATATAAAATATGTAGCCTGGGATGGATGCGAGTAGCAGTTGGTCGGTTGTCCTGGCGTACATTGAAAGAGGCCTATGTCCACAAGTGGAAAAACTAGGGTTGATAATGAAAAAATGTAAAATATGTATTATATTTATAATTATATACAAGTATGTTGGCTGTGACACTAGGGTCAGCACAACACATTTTTGTCTACCACTACTTTCTATCATTTGTCAGTTATTCCTGTCTTGCTCATGTGCTACTTCACACAATACCTCAAATACTGCATAAGTGTTGTTATTTGTTATGTGTCATTCATATAACAAAGAGTTTATAACAAACAACATATGTATGGAAGTATATGATCCATATTGGAAAGGTATGTAGGAAGAATCTTATCTCAATTGGAACCATTGTGCTAGGGCTCTATAACAATTATTGTTACATATGTCAAAACATTTATAATCATATTTGGCCACAATGAGGATTATTGTCATGTCTTTAATGAACAGCAAATAATTAAAATCTATTTTTGTTTGCAGGTCCAGAACCCAGAGCAAATTCCATGTGATCAGCTACTTTAAAAGATCTGTCAAATTTTTAATCTAAAATAAACAATTTAAAATGCTTAATTGATATGAACAAAGCTATGCTGAAATTGAATAATAGTTTTTGCAGATATTGGAGTGTAACATGTACGAATATAAAGTTAAACAAACCTTTTGAAACTCAGTTTGTACATTGGAGTTGTAGAAGCAAGACATGTATTGTTTGGAACAATCAACAAGCAGTTCTTGGCCATTTTATTCATACAGCTGTACAGTGTCACCTACTAAAAAATATAAAAAGCAAATATCATTTCAAAAAATCCTATACTAATTTAAATGATACAGGATCACCTAAGCAAATGAGTGAATCCATGCAACCGACCATGCATCATGTTAGTTATGGAGGGACTT
>JAFELO010002271.1:0-21113 GCA_017140195.1 Eumaeus atala
ATTCACTTATTACTATTTAATATTATAATACTAGATCTAGATATATAATGTTAAATAGTAAACTGTTGCATTCTGACATTACTAAAGAACTGAGTATTTTTAATAACAAACACGCCTACAGTGGTGAATTTTAGCAGTATCAAAAGTTAATTAGTCACAGTTATTATGTATAAAATATATTTAATAATTATATTATTGTTAATTTTTTATGAATATACCATAAGTTAATAAAAAGAGCGCTGCACGGTGGAATACATGAACATGAAAATACAATTGAACTCCAACAATTAAGTCCATTACACGACAGGTAATTATGAAAGGAAAATGAATAGTACCTGTTCATTGTACGGATCAGCTGTAGCTAAGTATAACTCGTACAATAAAAATAAAATGTGGAAAACTATATATAACACTTTGCATTTTATTATCACAGATAAATGTAGCATCTACCAAAGTAACAATAATTATGCAATGAACGTATATGTGTTTATTTTATTGTTGGCCTAACAAAAACCTGCACCGTCAACTGCTGAACGTAGTCACTCAGATGGATGCGTCGAATACTGACAAACCACTAGTGTTATTTTTCAAGATACTAAGATGGACGTGTGGAACACTCAACAATAATTGGTGCTAGTTTTTTGTGTATTTACATGGATGCACGGAACGCTCAAAGCCTGCTAGTGCCATTTTCGTAGGCAAATACATGGATGCGTGGAACACACGAAATGCGTTGGTGCTATTTTAATTATAAAATTGTCTTAGTCAAAACATCTAAACCAAGCTTTAAGTAGAAAAAAAGTAAAATATAAAACCAAATACATATTTATTTTGATGGAATATGAAAAAATGCAATTTGGGTCAAAAAAAACAAGTTTTACGCGAGTGTTCCAATACAGAAGCTTAAAAAACAGACGCATTACACTCGCGGAGTTGCTATAGCTACAGTTGACCTGACCGTGAAACTAATAACAGAAAATGTTGAGGTCTCGGCTCGATATTATCCAGAACTAGTGATCCAGCCTGGACCACCAGAGAGGGTCTGGATTAATATTTTAATGAATTAGATATCAAAACTTTCCTTGAGAATCATTCTATCAGTGGATGGAAACTGCATTAATATCTATTTAGTAGTTTTTGACAGGATCTATCACACGCAGACGCGAGAGTTAATTAAAATTTCTTGTACTATTTTTATGGGGGTAACGAAGATAATATGTTCATTATATTTTAGTAGTACTTGGAGAATTTCTATTACAAATACTCATTCTTTTTAGGTAAAGATGTGTAATTTTTTTACTATATTAATGATGTAGATAATCTTATCTTAAATTGTATTTACCTGACTTAAATAACTAGTCCCTTCCGTATTACAGAGCGGGGACAGATAAAATATATCATGTTGTTTAGACATACATTTTATATTTCACAATCTAATTTATAATTAATACTTGTGCACGGTCACAGTGACAGCAGGCAATTTTAAATAACAATATGTTTCCAATTTACACTTACAACATTAAGATTAGTAGTGCGGTTCAACATACTATGTAGACCTGCATAACCCGAGTACTTAATGACTAGTTATTTTTTGGATGGATATGAAGCAATAAATTATTGGAATACGTGAGCAAAATCAGAGTTTTTTACGTATTTTCAATGTAAAAAATTATTGAAACAAATTAACGATAAACACATTGTTACTCTTCGAATATCTCTATTACATATTATTTACAATAAATGATATTTAAAAAAATAATGAATAAATTATTGTAGTAACTAAAGTCTTGTAAATGGCGCCAAACAATCAGTTTAGTGTAATATAAGTATCAGTCAGGTAGGGATAGTATAGTAGTATCTAATGTACATACTTATATGTTGATAGATGACTAACTATTAAACTGTTATATGTATATTATATAATAAATTTCTTTAGCCTATCCTATATTTCATTTGGTTACGCCTTATAAGTAATGTTCATAAAATTTTGTTTGTAAAAATATATTTCTCCTTAAAATAATATTTATATTACATTCTTAAATGTAAACATTTAATTTTGATAATCTAATACAAATTATTTGGATTACAGCTTATAATATCATTGGTTAGTCCTTTGGCCTTAGACCAAGTCATCTTCATATCACATAATGTCCTTGGGAACATGCAAAAGATTTGCAGGGAGGTAACACATGGGGGCGGAATTTGGATGAGTAGTAGTAGTTGACTCTGACGGCAGTTTGTATATGCATTTAGGGGGAACCGGAATGGGGGCATTTTGCTAGCTGCGTTTACCCACCAAATGGTACGGAGCGTTAATAGTAGCAACATTAGCAACTTCCGTACGCCCCAGCAACTCCTCCGGGTGTTCGTGCTCGTGTTCCCTGCGTTTCTCCTCGTTGGTATAGTAGTGCGCAGCACGTCGTCGAGAACAACACAAAGCAGCAGTTACTGCGGCGAGCACAGCAACACACAATAGCATTATTCCTGCGATGACGCTCATTTGTGCTTCATGAGTGGTCGAGCATTGGTCAATTTTCCGATTCACTAACTCCGCAAACGTGACACCGTGGAGTTTTATTGGAGAATGGCATTTCAAACTACGTATAGTCGCATTAAGCACTGTTGTTGTCATATAAAGGAGCATTATCCCCACGGAGCATTGATCGCAGCGCCAATGATTTCGGGACATATCGACATGTGCAATGGCTTCCAGCCTCTGTAAATCGTCTTCATTTAAATATTGAATTTTGTTTTTGGATATATCGAGACGCTGCAAAAACTTAGTCTTCGCTAACAACTTAAATGGGAATTTGTCGAACTTATTCCACGAAATATCCAATGAGATCAGATGTTCGTTGTATGTGAAAAAGTGCGGTGGTAGGCTTTCAATAGATAAATTTGCGAGGCCAACTCCATGGATTTCTGGGAGAATTTGTAAAACAATAGCAATTTCATTTAGTGGTAAATTGTTTCCACTGAAGTTAATGATTTTCAAGGAATCCACTGCAGGTGCGAACGTCTGCAAGTGGAACCTATCGATTTTATTGTGACTTATGTCCAGGTGCACAAGGTTGGTAAGGTTCGTGAGGGAGGCAGGCGCCAGGAGGGCGAGTCGATTGCGTGACAAATTCAAAAACGACAATTCCCGGTTTTTGCTGAACATGTTATCCACAACTACTGAGAGTTGATTACCGTCCAAGTTGAGCTTTTTAAGTTTCTTCAGACTGATATACTCGTCGGAGGTTAAATACTTAAACTGATTCTCTCCCAGATCCAGGTCCTCGAGGTGTGGCACTAAATGGTAAATCTGAGTATTAATTCGTCTCAACAAACACCTGCGGCACTTGAATATTCTCAAATGTTGTATATCTTTGAAAACTTCAGGGTTCAAATCCTCCAGAGGATTGTAACTCAAATCTAAATGTTGCAATTTCGCTAGCATGCGAAACAAGCGGGCCACCAGTGTCGAAATCTGATTGTGTGACAGTATTAGAGTTTTCAGCGCGGTTAAATGTCTAAACGTTTCACTGGCCATCTGTTCGATATTATTATGGTTGAGATGTAGTTCCGTGAGATTGATTAACCCTCGGAAATTATCTGCTCCAATGCTTGTTAAGTTATTTTGGGTTAAGTTTATTAATCTTAAATTTTGCAGACCCCAAAATGAATACTGTCCAATTGAAGGTATGTTGGAATTGACAATGTGTAGTTCTTTCAGATTGGAGAATGGTATCGGCTGCGTAAAGATGGGCCCGATGGTGAGAAAGTTTGGTTTATCAGGGGGTGCTGAAATGATGACAACATCAGCGCTGTGGTCCAAATACTCGATGGGTATAGAATCCATTTCACCTTTGCTGCAAACGACACGCACTTCACTTCCATTAATCGGGTCAAAAGCAGATTGGCATGAACACTCCCCGGGGCAAGATATTTCTGCACCGTTGCAACTCATTGCTAAAAATATAATCCATATTATTCTTCTGAATTTGCTCGGCCTTCTGAAACAATAGAAACGAAACACATTATCAAATATTATTATTAACTTTATACAAAAAATATAATTACTATATTTACTCATGAATAAAGCTCCATGCCTTGTTCGTGTATATCATTCGTGTTAAATGTATATATCAAGCTATAAACGTGTCTCTTAAAGTAAACAAACGCCAATTTTTATTAAGGAACTGCTGGACGACCGGTGTACAGATGGACTATTCGGCGCTTATATGTTTTTTCGTCAATAAGTACAACACTAAGTCAACAGTACGTTTACAATTTGGTGATACGTTTTGCAATGATCGCTATTTATTTACTTCTGTCCATCCACCTGGTCAGGTAGTACAATATCTATGCAAAAGCTGATCTTGTATGGTGCACAGGAGACCGCCTGTTATAGACTTCATTAAAAGAGGAATATGTTCAATGTAGCTAAATGTTATAATGACCACAATTAAGGATCACAATAATGTCTTAATAATAAATATTCTATCGTACTTAGTCAATAAATGTGTAAAATAAAGTCGCATGGGAACAGATAACCTATAGGTATACGTAGATCTCTTTCGTCAAATAATTCACTCCATATGCATAGACACGTCGATAGGATCATGCGTAAGGCTGAAATACAACAAGGAAAGCTTATCGATCAATATTCATCTCACTCTAACAGCGTTTCATGAGTGCATGTATATAAATACGTGAGATAACGTCTGCTATGTCCACACCACAACGAACACAAATCGATTATATGAAATTGATATATCCGTTGAGCATACAATAGACTTTAGTTAAGTCTAAAAGATACGATTTAACAAATGAAAAAAAAAACATGACTAATAATGGTATGACCCATGGAGCGTACACCCGTATAATAACGTTTCAAAGCGGTAACACAGCGCTAACGTCGCTTTCTTTGGATTCTAGTTCGTCGTCAAGAAGTTAACACCAATCTCATGTTGATACTGATGTACAACTTTACACTAACACCCATGAATATTCTCACAATACGAAGTTATGCCTTGCGTTTTTCGGGTATAGTCTTAAAAACCATACACGCGTCAGCATATCTGCACATAAACTATATTTTACTATTAAGATGTTCAGCAATGTGATATAGGTAACAAATCTTTAATTCTTCTTCACAAATATTAGTACGTAATTGTGAAAAGAGTTTTAAAGCCGTTACTAAATGTAGTAAGTAGTAGTGTAATTTGAATCTGCTATACTCTTAATATTTCCTAGGAAATATAAAAAACTTCCAAAAAAAATATGTAACATGGCCTCTTTATTTAGGACTGGTCCGCAAGTTTGCAATAGCTCAACGGGCTATTGAACGTGCTGTGTCGGGTGTTTTTAAGTCCAATGGAATTCGTAACGAAGTCATGAGGCGGAGAACTAAAGTATACCGGTCCGGGATGGATGTGAGTAGCAGGAGATCAGTCCTCTTGACGTTAATTGAAAGAGACCTATGTCCAGCAATAGACCGATAAGGGCCGACAATGATGATGATACCAAAGCTTTAGTAAGAGGCAGGGTACCATGCTGCATAACAGCGGAATTGAGCCGGCACGATCGGAAAGGTACCTCTAGCTCATAAGATGCCGGCGTAAAGTGATATCTTCGGTGTCGCGTTTCGTGCGGTTTGTAAATAGCGGGTGTCCCATAGGAGTCGAGGTGAAGAGGAGGAGAGAGCATTGATATAGTCCTGATGCTGATGTTCATGGGCGTCGTTAGTCCTTTAAATGCACCGATTCATCGTTTGTCCCCCAAATGCAATATACAAACTAGAAAATTACAGCTCCTATGAATATGAATATGAAATTACCTTCGCATTTCAGTTTGTTAACAAATTGATTGAATAAGTTGCAAACTTAGATGTTAGGTCGTCATCTCTCTCGACATCAAATGTAAAACTTAAACCGATTTCATACAGATGTTGACTGGTAGCATATCTCGTTAGAAACTTAAATGAGAAACTCTTTAACGTATGTAACACAAATAAGTTTCTTCGGATCATTAAGATTAGCTCGTTATGGTCTGCTGTTATAAAATACATCTCTCTCTCTCTATCTCCCCCTCTCTCGCTCTCTCTCTCTCTCTCTTTCTCTCTCCCTCTCCCTCTCTCTCTCTCTCTCTCTCAGAATATTATGCAAGGCAGCAAATCATTGCTTGGTATTTTATTTTCATTTGGTTGGACTCTTTTATATATACTCTTTCATATACCAGAAATAGAAATATTGCCTCAACTGAGAGAGTTAAGAAAGTACACACAAGAAGATAAAAAAGCAACTTGTAGACTATTTGATGAGACGTTAACGTAACACTTTGTATGTAGTTTCAGTTTTGTAAATTAAATTTTGCTACAAGAAGAGGTGAAAAGGAATATAATAAAGTTAACGGCCCGAGCCATGTCAAGGCCAACTTTGTTTGGTGACTTTAAACTTCAGGAAATAAGCTTTTAAAATTACTTACGATCCCTTAGATATTAGGTATCATCATCATTATCAGCTCTTATCGGTCCACTCCTGGACATGCGCCTCTCTCTATGAACGGCAAGACGTCCGACCTACCGCTACTCGCATCCATCCCGGACCGGCTGCTGCACGGAAATTGTCTTCCCACGTGGTGAACGGTCGACCAACACTATTTAGGTATATTTATATTTATACATATATTGTAGTGGACCGATAAGGGCTGATAATGATGGTGATGATTATATATTTAATATTAGAACAACATACTTAGAAGTGAGTTAACTAAATAATATAGGTGTAATATTGCGTGAAAGTTTCAATATCCCCTTAAAAGATTTAGTGTCGATTTCGAGCATGATACTAGGGTGACGCGGCGATATCAACCCCATTCTTGGTAATATTAATGAACCTGCCCCACTTGCTGAAACTCCCAATAAAAAGTCATGTTTGATCGAAGATCGGTGAACTATTTTGTGACTTTATTTTACATATAAACTGTAGCCATAGATTTTGTGTTTAATATGTTATTGGACGAGCTGAAGGACAAAAAGTGGTGAACCTTAGCATTACCTTCTCAGTTCAGCATTAACGACAAAAATGCTTTATCATCATTATCATTGAGATTGGAGGGGCATTATAAGCCACGGCCACGAACCACTTACATCCAGCAGCTGTCAAACACACGGAGTATTTTGGTTTAGGTGTAAACCTGCTAACATGCGATGTTTCCAAAGTTTGCCTTGAAATATATTATTTAGGTGATGCATCATTTGTACCATAATTAAAGCTTTATCTTACATATAAAACTCTCGTGTTACAATGATACGTACCGTGTCAATATAACAATAGATACCTCAGTCCTACGGTAAAAATTGGTAAAGCCGATTTATCGATTTTTACCAAATTTTATATGCATATTCAATAGGTCTAAGAATCGGCTACCATCTATTTTTCATACCCCTAAGTGAATTGTGCCGCAATTTCACCTCCGTCACATACATGGTCAAATCCCATATAAACTTCAACCCCCTTGTTCATCATATTAGGGGTTGAATTAAAAAAAATAATGCTCAACCGTAGCATAAAAAGAACCCTTGTACCAAATTTCAACTTTCTAGGTACCGTAGTATAAGTTGTGTGCATAAATATAATTCAGCTGGATTTCTTTTGTATATTATTTAGATATTACATAGATTACTTATCATAAATGTGTTTTAAGAGTAGCCCCTTTCATTGCGATACCAGAATCTACAAGTTCCTATTTATTTTTAACCGAGGAAAAACGAAGGAAGAACACAAATAGCCGGTTATGTTTTTTTTTTTAATTTATGAACACGCTTATCTTAAGTGTCCGTACTGGAGGTTCAGATAAAGTTTATTATTGTAAATACTTACAACAAAGCTGCGAGGATTAATGATCATATGAAGCAAAAATGTAGTGAACAACTTTAGCGAATTAATTATCCGTGCATCACGATTTTTTATACGAAAGAAAACACCACAAATCATGGATTTGGTATTGTTATAGGCAGTATACAATAACACAGTCATAGATAATTATAGATACTAATCAAACTATATATATATAAGGTATATATAGGTATTGCCATGCTGCATAGGAGAAGGTAGTGCCATGCATAGTGCATGATACTACATTCTCCTGTGAAACAGAATTGGGCCGGCACGACCGGGGACGCTCACATAATACTGCTGTAAAGTGACATCTTCGTGTGTGACGCGTTTCGTGCGGTTTGTGAGTAGGCGGTGGCCGATTGGGAGCGGGGGGTATCGAGGGCATCGCTTCGGCATAGTAATCATGTGGATGTTCTTTGACGTCGGTAGTCGTAAAATTCCGCCGAATTATCGTTTGAATTCTATAAAAAAATGAAACATCAGAGATTGCTACTAATCCCCCAATCAATATCAAATAGAAACAAATCTCACACCAAAAGCTTAATTGGCACTTTGGAGACTAGTATTTTTAGTTTATATAAATATAATTGATTTGACAGTTTTATAAACATAAAGCTTTTTTTCATTTGTAGTCCTTTATTTTACCTTATTAGGTTGGCATGACTGATATGAAATTTTAATATTTCGATACTAGCATTCCTGATTTAAAGTTTGCATTGCCTTGATTCAAATTGAAAAGCTTTTATAAAGTAGAAACTGCATATTAACCATTCAAAATAGGAATTTAGTAAGACCATCGATTTGAATACTATCTATTTTAATTATAATGCAAGGCAGTGCAGAATATATCTGAATAAAACCCTTCCTACTATATTTTTTACGTTACTCCCTAGCCAATTTTATATCCTCTCTTTACGTTTACCATCAAACTTTATCGACCCTAATTTGAGACTTCAATTCACAGCCATTTAACCCATTCACCGGTCCATTAGCGTAAATGCCGTTAAAACGCAAGTCCGAATACTATAAATAACCAAGTATTAACGCATTGAAGTAAAAAAAAGTTGCGTAAGCCTCGCGAACTAGAAGATTACAGCCTGATATATGCGCCACGCTTTGTCTGGTGAATTTCGACTCACTGAAAAATATCTTCACAGATAACAAAGGGATTTTGACAGACGGCAGAATATATTTCACAGATATATAACACGTCTGAAGTATTGTTACAGTGACTTAATAGATCGATGCGTATTGTTTCATCATCATCATCACTCACAGTTCCCGTCCACAGCCTGAGATAATCAACGCCAATTCCATTTTTTTATTCCTTTGTAAAATAGAGTATTTTTTGAAGTTCAGCAACTAAAAACTACTTTCAAAGAAAATCAATGAGGTTTTTTTGAAAAGGTTCGATTTTATTTCTAATTTTACCCGACCTCGTCGAAAGGAGTGCAGCATTTCTAGGGCGTGTTTATGTAGATTTATTTTCCCCGTTTCAGACATAACCAATTTACGGCTTTTAACGTAATAGGTGTCGTTAGATTCTCCATTATAATACGAGTAATATTGAATTCGTTAATTTATAGAATATCATAACAATAGAATTTAAAAAATCCGACTTATAACAGGTTTTATGGATACACATATGTAGAATTTTATCTACATAATATATACACACATAAAATAATATATTATTGTTTATTATGTGCATCAAAATGAGTGAAGGTTCGACTAGTCCGTGAAATACGTATTTCTGACAGTCAAATGCTTAAGGCTACACAACGAATATTCAATTTCGAATTTCCACAGTTGTAAGTTGTAATTGGGCTTAAATGAATAATAATGGGAATACCTGCATTTACCTGTAGACACTTTTATTCGAATAATTAACAATGATTTCAGCGTTTGTGTGATACAAAGGACAATTAATGAGAATTCGTGAATTATTAATAATTAAATCCTTTTGTTATGATTAATGGGGCGTTTACACGAGAGTTCCATAAGTTTGGATTCATTCACCATAATTAACAGCGCTTATCGGTCCACTGCTGGACATTGACCTCTCTCAATGAACGCCAAAGACGACCGATCTCCTGCTAGTACCATCCCGGACCGGCTAGACTAGTTTAGATTTGGAATTTAATATTTAAAACTAACACAATATTGAACAAACCTATACGTATTATAAAACAGAGTTTTCAAAAGCTATCTCTCCCTGTATGTTGTCGATTTTCTTAAAATCTGCTGAACGAATTTTTATTTCCCTTTCACGGATGAAGAGAACGATTCCCGTGGACATCCGCATTATTGTATATGTGTATAATTTGTTAAGGGACCACTGGAGAAGTCGGGGCTGATCGCTAGCACAAAATAATCTAAAAACAACAAATCTATTATTTCAATCTTTTTACTTTGTAGAACGGTAACGAATACTATAATTTTTCTTAGACGCTAATTGTTAATAACTTTAAAAGTGAAATATAAAAAAAGGCAACGCATCAGCATAGTAATTATGTGGATGTACATAAGCGTCGGTAGACGTAAATAGGTTTTGGATTTCTCGTTTGCCCCCTATTCTGAAAAGGAAACTTAATATATTTCTATTATAAAATTGAAAACTTTGAGTGTTTTATATGTATGTTTGTCCCCTGAAGAAAGGACTGTGTTAATCAAACATAAGAGTGGATTTTAATTGATCATACATACATACAATAGTAGTCCAAATCCATTTGGCATAAAACAATTTCACAGAAAATATATACTGTATACCGATTTGATCCTTAGCCATACAAAATTCTGATAGTTATGAAGCGCACGAGCATCAAGTAACAAAAATACCCGCGCGAGAGAATATGATTAAAAGACAAAAGTCGCCTTTTCATGATGTATTATTGTTTCAAAGGGTTTAATTAACTACAACTTTAGTACATCAAGTATTTACAAAAACAATTTTTATTGAATAATTTGAATAAAAAAAAAAACAAGACTGCTGAAAATATCAAAAAGAAACAATGACACAGTCAGTAGCTGACTGTAGTACATTCATGGACGAGGCAAAAGACTGCTACTAAGTGGTCTTGCTGCTTTTGCTGCTTTACTTTATTTTATTTTTTTTATTATTTCATATAAATAAAATGTATAGCGCCAAACTATAACTCTGCGCAATTTTTTCTCCCTACCTTTTCAGTTAATTCCCACATAAATAATCTTCGTTGTCTTTATATTTATTTGCTGAGTATTTATCTGCACTATTAATCTAGGATACTGTCATTAACATAATCATCCTGTTAAGATACTAAAACAGCAAAGGAATCCAATTAAAACCAACGATTTCAATTCGTATTAAGTCAGGTACCGATATCTAGTGTTGCCAGGTAAATGAATGAAAACCGACTCCGTACACTTCTTGGAAATTGAAAAAAACCTTATAAAGTCCCAATAATATTATTAATGATATTTTAATACTATTAATATTTTAGTCCGACCCGGGATTAACACGTCTCAGGTGTTTACATTTTTGAGGATAAATCGCGTTTTCTGTATAGAATGCAATAAATCAACTTACAATAACTTATAAAATATTAAAATGTGGAAAATAGCTGCTACGGGTGTGTCATGTCCAGAACATAACTCTCATTAATACATTATCTTTTGTAATATACCAAGGTAAACGAGTATACGAAGCTTTTCTTTACGACTCCTAACGCCCATGAACATCCGCGTAATTACTATACCGATGCCATCATTTCATCGTCCCCTCTGTTGGGCAACTGGCTAGTCATGAAACACAAAAAACTCTTCGTCATTGTACGGCGACATCATACGAGCTAGATGTACCTCCCCGGTGGTGCTGGCAATTCCGCTACAATGCAGTATGGCCACTGTCATACTGCAATATATAAAATTACCTACTACAGGAAGTAACAACATAAGTAATGATTGGGATTATCATTGCTTTTCATTGATAAAATCGAACTAACCAATTATCCATTAAGTTTATTCGGTGCACTTAATTTATTGAAAATTCGCATAACTGAGGGCGATGCGAATTTTCAATAAAAAGTATTAATAAATACAACTAAATATTTTATTTGAGCTGAATATATTCATCTGCTGAAAGCATTATTTCACGTGGTATTATCGATAAGGGAATCATCCAGGATAACATCGCCGTATTGATCGAAATGTTTATGTGACACTACATCCTCATTCCTTCTTTAAAAGCAACTGCGATCACCGATCACAAATAACTGACATATAAATAATTTAGGTTCAGATTTTAGAAAAGGTAGATCTTTGTCTACAAACACTAAAATTAATGTTGAAACTTAAATTGACACAAATCAAAAAGTTAATACAGAATGAATAAAACACAAAACAATTCTGAAATACTGCGAGAAATCCGCTTTAATTCCAATTCTAAAGCCAAACAAAATAATGAATTAATGTTACAAGCTATTACGCTAAGCACTTATTACCCGTGCAAATCGTGTGGTAGGTATAAAGATTTGTACAGCGCAATCGATTTTGTCAGCCTTTATTATCAAGAAAATAAATAGCCGTACTTAACCTGAATAAAGGAAACTTCTTATCGGCTTATAAAGGATTTACTTCTTTAATCTTGTTACAGCCTATAGGATATTGTGTTTTATTAACATATTTTGTACAGACAATTTAATTTCGTGTTATAAACAAACTTATTTTTTTAAGCGAACGAAGCAGCAGTTTTTTTTATGCAACAATAAAAAGCACTAACTGCTTTTTATTCATTCATAAAAATTGTGCATAAAGTTTTCAATCGTTTCCAGTACTGTATTGGCATCTCAAGCCATTCTGTTAACAAGCTAACTAACTTTGATATTAACTTCTCCAGGGAGACTTATTCCAACGCTCAGAGATGATTTAAAGATGTCGAGTGAATATATTAGAATCGTACCACCACTAAGAATTCACACAATCCACATAGTCACACAGAAAAAAACTATACTAATATTTAAACAGCCATTTTAATAATATATATCACATTCTCTTTGAACGAAGTAACCTCGGGTACTTTCACAGAAAGATAGAGAAGTTTGTATGTCAGGTTGTTTATTTCTAAAGCCTCCAACCCAGCCCCAGTTATTTATAAAAGGAACGTAGGCCGATTGCTAGCTATAAATAAACGGAACAAATCCTCAGTTACATCACTTAACATTTAATCGAATTCTTCAGAATTTCGTTAAAATTACTTCCTTAGCACCAATAAATTATTTGGCAAATGAAGAGTTAACAAAACTGTTTATTTAGGCGCTGAAGCGGGATTTCACACCGGCAAATATCAGAGGTCCCTTCTTCACCAGCAAGTTCCCTAAAAGCAAACACAGCGGCTTGGGACACCAAACGCTGGGCACGCCACGATTTTATTTATGATGTCGTTCGGACGCCAGAGGGTGACCAATGACCTCCGACTGCCGCTGGTTGGGTCTACCCGACACCCTGTAAGATTCACGGCGAAGAGTGTGGCCTTTCTACGCGTGCGCCTTTCAAGCCGAAGGGGGCTAGCTCCTCCGCAATTCCTGGTGACACCATCTATTGGACAACGGGTGGTCAAAGCCCGCTGAGGTGACCAGGGATCATCCTTTCTAGGTTATACCTGGGCGCCTCGCAACTGACTATGGGGATGGAAAACCATATAGTTTTATTCAGTTCCCGTTCGGCATAACCACCTCAGTCATGTCCATGCCGAGTTGATACCCTAGGGGACACACTTTAAGAAAGGTACTTGAGAAGACCACGACTGTCATACCTTGTTCAGATTGATTGGATATTGTCTTCGCAACCGTCGTGTTTGTATGAACAGAGTTATGAATGTGAAGGGTGCCCGGTAGGTATGTAAGAATCGTGTCGCTCTCGGTTCACACTGCTTAACCCATTAGGAAACTGACGTGTAGATGTATTCTTGTTTTTTTTATATCTTTTTTATAGACTATAACTAGATATAAAGTTTAAGTGGGCATTACATCTACAAAAAAAATTATTATAGACTTAACACTTAATTCCTTGTATAGCAAAAGGTTAACAAAACTTAACAATCTGTCACTATAATCTAATTTTAAATTACAACTAACAATATTGTGACAGAAACGAATTTTTCCTACAAGAATTTATGATGTACACTAAATGTAATAAGGCTGAACTTTTTTCCTGTACGTGTAATTGTTGTTTTGTATAATAAAATATTAAAATATGTGAAGGTAGCTTTCAAATTTCAGCTTGCAATTTTTAGATATATTTCAGCCAAAATTTGATACGAAGAGTCCTAACAGCGTTCACACTATTACTTACGTCATTCTTATTTTCATATTGCAAGACTTTCTACGGGAAGAAATTTCAAAAGGACGGTACCTTTGTACAAGCAATACTAGACGTAATTTTACAATGTTTATGTTTTAGTGTCCATAAATTATTGAACAAAAAAAAGTTGGTGCTTTTATTCAAACGTAAAAATATCTAAAATGCGTGAATCATTTTATCCAATATACTTTCAAAATATATTTAACAACTTCGTAATGTTATTACTATCGGGTGTATTGTGAAGTTATTTGCAATCAAGGTACCGAAGAGGATTAAGGTCAGCACTGCATATTCATGTAGTGAGATTTAACTAAATTTTAGAAGTATTTAGATTTTTAACTCGTTTATCAGCTAGAGGTAATGCATTCCACATTGTGATGGCCCTCTCTGTAAATGAAAGATTATAATATTTACTGTGATGACGAGGTAGATACTAGAGTAAAGTATCTGATGAACGAAGCTCTTCGTCGGCTGCAGAACGAAATTAAAATTTTTATAAACGGTATCCCCGTTTATCTAAAGTAACAATTTAAATTTCGTTTTAGAGTCATATATAATGTTATAAAGATTCGAGCCTTCCGGCGAAATCGTACAGGCAGCCACTTGAGTTTATAACAAAATTCTGAAATATTTGCGCAATCCAAATATGAACTTAACTGTAATGTTCTGGAGGCGCTCAAGCTTGTCCAACTGTTCTTCGTTTAGGTCTATAATACACATGGCGGCGTGGTCGAGAATGGAGATAAATAATGAATTATCGATAGAATTTTTTATCGGAATGGGAAGCAAATATTGGAGACGTCTTAGGGAATATCATGTAGCATATATTTTCCTGCCGATATCTCTGAGGTATTATGAACAGGTCAGATTCTCGTCAGACTAAAAGTCTTGGAGTGTACTCCAAGATTTTTAACACTTTTACAACACTGTATAATTGTACCATTAACGAGGGACGGAGGTAAATTAGCCCAATCGATCTTGGAGGCGAGCCCTGGACTTTCAATCACCATCACCTGTGTTCTTATTGGATTAAGACATAGCCCAAGATAATCAGTCCACGATGAGGTCACTGAAAGTTCACCATTGAATGCCTTTATGTTGTCCGATGGTTCTTCAAGGGATCTGTCTTTAAATCTGAAGATCATCAACATATTGGTGTAAGGTAGTGGATACAGATATAGTTATAT
This sequence comes from Eumaeus atala, assembly GCA_017140195.1. NCBI lineage: Eukaryota > Metazoa > Arthropoda > Insecta > Lepidoptera > Lycaenidae > Eumaeus > Eumaeus atala. The sequence goes on from JAFELO010002271.1 coordinate 15,410, forward strand.
TGCTGATGGTCTAGGAGTGGAGGCCGCGTTTAAAGAACGAAGTATTGGTCATCCTTTCACCAGGTGGGAAGACGATCTCCATGCAGTAGCTGGTCCGCGGTGGATGCGAGTGGCAGGAGATCGGTCGTCTTGGCGTTCATTGAAAGAGGCCTATGTCCAGCAGTGGACCGATAAGAGCTAACATTACTTAAGATCAACTGCCACTGATGATTACCGGCGCTTATTGATATCCAAATAGGGTCGGTAACTAAGTGTGACTCGCTGGCCATTCACAGGCCTATGTGAAGGTTTGTTCACACTACTCCAGCGGGATTAGGTGTAACAAAAAAGTAGAAAGAAGGTAGAAATTGAAGAAGGGCAACACATCTAAATGTGCGGATGGGAACAAGCAATGGTAGTCTGATTTTTTTATTTTATTGAAACGGGCTTGGCCCACCACTCGTCGCCACTTCTAGTCCTGGCTAGCTAGGATCGACAGCAGCAACCACTAACGGCCGTCCGAAACAAACGCAGGGAGCCTGAGGTTAAAGCTAAAACTGTCTCGAAGCCCGTAACGAATTGCCGTCCTTTGGTTGTATAAGTGACCTGAAAATAAAAGTTCGTTTGTCCCAATATGCTAGAAAATGTTTGTTCCAATATAAATGAATCACAGCGACGGCGAAAGACAAGGTATCCAAAACTTTTTTACAAGTATTTAAAACAATCCTACGCATATTATAAATGCGACACTTAAAAATACTGAACGGGAGAAATTTCACAAATAACAATCCGAACACAATTTCAGTTTTAATCCCGCCACTTCGCTTGGATTACATTTAATGATAGAAATCGCGAGGCAGAGCTAGTTCTTTATAATCCAGCAGCTTTTACACAGCTTCATTTACATAACAGTTTAATTTACTCGACACAAAAGAGAACTCGTCAACTTGGATAATAATCTGTCCAAAAGAATTACACAAGATGTTACGATTAAATAAGATTAAAGAAGGAACACGCCGATACTTTGACTTTGTTTGAAACAAATTTATGCCTTAAGCATAGTGATTTTAACTTTATTTATAACAAGTGCACTATGCAAATTTTTCCTGGTCTGGAATAGCTAACATTGACGGTCGCGCCACCTAGCGATTCCAATTATGTTCTCAAATCATTCAAACATTATTTGTATAACAATTAATGATTAGGATAAATTTTCTTTGCAATATTGTAATAATTTTAAATTGAGAATTTAAAGTTATATTATTTTGTTTAAAATACCTATAAATGATATACCTATATGGTTTTGCCATAAATGTTGTTAGAAAGAAAAAAATAATTACAAATAACATTTATTACTTTACAATGTATTAGTATAATACACAAACATAGAACGATTAAAAATAGAAAAGCTTATTCGAAGTAGTCTCCATTGGTTGCAATAGAGGACTCTATTCTCTAAACGTCGAGGCCGTTTATCAATGCTTGTATTGACTCTCTCTTTCCATGGGGAAATTCTTCACTACCAATAGTATGGATTGTCGTAGGGACTCCAAATTATCAAGGCGTTTAGAGCAAGTCGTATTCTCAAAAACGGTCGACCAAGACCTCGTTTGCCTAAACGCGGCCTCCACCCCAGAACCTTACTGGCCCACCTGCCATCAGTTGTTCTGAATGTGTAACCAACCCTTTACCATTTAGGCTACCTTATTCGTCGCGTGATACCGGATACTTTAGTTCTCGGCCTTATGACTTCATTATGAATTCTGTCAGACAGAGGAACACCCAACATAGCAGGTTCAATAGCCCGTTTAGCTACCGCAAATTTACGGACCAGTCCTAAATTATAAGATCATGTTTTGGCCCTGTAGGTCGTCACAGCGAGAACGCGTTGGTAGAAGACTTTTATCTTCAAGCTCTGCGGTATAGGCTACGTGAAAATGTGACGAAACTTTCGGAATCCTGCCCAATCCAACTGAATCCTTCTATCGCTTCCTTCTCGAAATTTTGTCTACCTAATTTCAATAGTTGCCCTAGGTATTCGTCTACGACTCCGAGAATAGCTCCATCGACGTCTACCGGCTTAGGGAGAACATGTTCGTTGAACATGACCTTTATCGAGTCCAAGTTCATCCTAAGGCCAATACGTCGGGAGGATTCATTTAGGCTGTGCAACATTTCGTCGACCATTAATATTTATGCCGCTTTCTGCTCAGTTTAAAGTCTTAAGGACGCGAGGACGTCTTTGGAGGCAAAGTATTATTGAACAGTTTCGGGGAAATGACATCCCCCTGTCACACTCCTCGACGCAATTGGATTGGCCTTGTTTGACTTCCCAGAATCAGAACGGGCATAAAGACAGCGTCATACAATGCTCTCAGTACTTCGACGTTTTGCCAATCGACCTGACATCGCTGTAAAGTTTCCAGAACAGCCCAGGTTTTGACAGAGTGAAACGCTTTTTCGAAGTGCACAAAGGCAAGGCACAGCGGCTGATTGTAGTCATGTGTCTTTTGTACAACTTGCCTTATGGTGGAAATGTGGCCAATGGTACTAAATCCTCTGCGAAACCCAGCCTGCTCCGGTGGCTGGAATTCGTCAAGCTTTATGGTGAGACTATTCGTCAAAACTCTTGAGAATACCTTGTTAATATGTCCAAGAAATGAAATTGATTTGTCACCCTTCTTAGAAACAAAACATCGTCACTTCCAATCCATGCCTTGGATGGTACGCCCCGCTGAAGGACAAAATTAAAATCTCTTTTAGCTCTCGTAACACAGGTTCGCCTCCTAGTAGAATCGAACTAGAAATAGAGAATAGACGAATCTCGACTGTAATTCCGTCCTTCCCCAGAGCATTTCCCCTTTTAGGCTACGCTAGAACTAGGCTAATCTCACTCAAGCTAACGTCCGGAAGATATCCTGACCAAGGTCGTGTCAGGCTTGCACGCGGATCGTTGTTCAGGGTATCGGGATGAAGGGCGTGGGACGTACAATACTTGCTATAACAAGCTTCGATCTCAGATAAGATCTCAGGCTTAGAAGAAACGGTAACCCCAGAATCAGCCCTAACCCTTGTCGGATGACTTCTTCCAAGCTTCTCCACAAAAACCTTCGACACTCTATTCTGCTCAATCGCTTCGGTAACCCGTTGCGCATTTGAGCAGCGAAGGTCTCGGCATATTAGTTTGCGTATTTGCTTAGATAGAGGCTTGACATCGGCAAACGTAACGTCTTCGTGTCCTCTGCGTTCCCTCATAAGTAGACTTATCTCATCTGAGAGTTTAGCTTTCCTGCTCGTAAACATTTTTACTCCTACAGTATCCCTCACCCATTCCGCATGCAACCAATCCCGCCACTCATGGCATCGTCAATTGCCATTTTAGTTTTCGACGTATCTAGACATCAAACCGGTTTTTATAATTCCAGTTGGAATTTTTCGGTACCTACCGTAGTTCGCCGGAAGTTAGGTCGGAGTGTTGACTGTACCACGTTCGTGTTGAAAGACCATATTCATAGAGCTTCTAACCAATCGTTGATAACTTCAGGTTTTAAACCTGTAGATCACGGAGACATCCCTAAATATACGCTTATCCGGAGTTAGAGTTAATCCGGAAGAGGCCCTCTTTCTCGAGGAAATTTACCAGCATTTGCCTTCTGCGATTTCGACTTCCGACTCAACGTGATCCCAAAATCGATCTGATACCATTCCGTTCTCCCACTTTGGCATTAAAGTCCTAAATAACAACATTAAATTGGGTCTTACATAACACATGTAAGGCCCAATTTAATGTTGTTATGGAGGACTTTAATGCCAGAGTGCCATGTGTTATGTAAGGCCCATGAGACATTCTCACAGGCTGTCTTCATCTGAATGTGTCGAGGTTGGTGCGTATACTTGTATCACTTTGAGGCTGTACGTTTTAGTCAGTTTAAGTACGAGATACGCCACCCCACTTAACACACTAGAGATTTCGACGTTGTTGCCTACGAGGGACTTATTTACGAGGAAACCCACGCCGCCTTGTGATGGAGTGTCGCCTTCCGTGTAGTGGAATAGGTGTACCGATGGCAGAGTCATGGTGTCTTCATCATGTCTGCGATCTTCACCTAACCCCAGAACGTGTTATTGGATTTTTCCCAGTACCACCTCCAGCTTAACTAAGTGGTTATCTAGTCGAAGCGTCCGTCCGTTATACATACGTAGCCAGGTCAAATCAGTAAAGGTAAGTGCTCGTAATTGCCACGGTGAGCAGGCGGTTTGGCAATCGCAGATTAGGTTTCGGACCGGCGCCACTGCTGACTGTCGCCGATCTAATTGAAGGTACCGCCATTACTCGTCGCGACCGCTGTCCGGTGCTCCCGTCTACTTCACTGTCACAATGAAGCAGACGGGACACCTAACGACAACGTCGCTAAAGCCTTCTTGATCCTAAGAGGTTATTGCCCTGTGACAACTTTTACGTCGCCCTGGGCTTGGATTAAGGAAGGGGGTATTCTTAGACCACACAGCACATCCTTTTACACTATAATGCATATATAAACATCCATAACCTAGGAGGTATTCGAATCCGCAATCTCTGGAGTAACACGAGATCTAACCGCCACGTTACCAACTGAGCCAGCCGGTCGTCAATACTCATAAGCTAAAGTGATAATGGAAACCTAAGTCACGTCTTTAAAAGTTAGTGTACGTCCACTATTAAGGAACTTCTCGCCTAGGTTGTGTAAAGTATTAAATAGTTGGAGACTGTGATCGTTAAAGTATAAAATAATAAATTACTTCTTATGATTCTAGAGACCATTATCATACTAAGAGAAGAGATGACCAAAATTAGTAGTTAATTTTCCAGTCAAGCTCCTAACAGGAAAATTCCTATTAGAGTCTCGCTTAGTCTATTAAGTAACTAAGCTAACAAATGAGACTTTGATAGGGACTTTAAAACGGATTGTTCTTCCTACTGAAACCTCGTTTAGTCTATTAGCTAACGCAGCCAACTAAACGATACTTTCATATGAATCTTCCTATTAAAGTCTTGGTTAGTCTATTATCCAACTAAGCCAGCTAAGCGAGACTATAATAGGGATATTCCTACTACAGCTTCGCTTAGTCTATTTATTAACTAACGCAGCCAACTAAACGAGACTTTCATAGGAATCTTCCTACTAGAATGTTGCTTAGTCTAATAGCTAACTAAGTCATCTAAGCGAGACTTTAATAGGTATCTTCCTATTAGGAGTTTAACGGTAAAATAAAGTAATAATTTCTCTTCTGTAGATTCTATTTAGAAGTATGGAACAACGTTTAATGTATGACCTGTGATAGTGACCGTAAGATCTGTCTATTTTTCAGTATATTTGGTGTGGTTCTTGCTGACTTAGATTACTAAATTGTACTGCTTATGTACAGTGTTGTTACATTTAAAGCTTTTCTTAACCGTCAAGCTAATAATTTACTTCATCATTGCTCACTGCCCACCCCATTAGGGAACTGGCGTAAATGTCTAGTAAGGGGTAATGACATGCTGCATATGAGGAGGTAGTGCCGTACATAGTGCATGACACTACATCCTCCCATGCAACAGAATTGATCCGGTACGACCGGGGAGGTACCACTCATTCATTTGATACCGCCGTAAAGTGACACCTGCGATGTCGCGTTTCGTGCGGTTTGTGAGTAGCTAGTGGCCCATTGAAGGGAGGTGAAAAGGCATGCACACGCACATGCA
>JAFELO010002271.1:21191-31898 GCA_017140195.1 Eumaeus atala
CACACACACACACACACACACTGACACATATTTATGCCAGTTCCCTAATGGGTAGGTCACGAACCCCACATATCCGCCTTTCCTCCAAACACATAAATAAATATTTTTCTATCGATCTATTCTTTGGTACTTTTCAATAAATTTCATAATCAGCATTTAGCTAATCATTGTGAATTAAAGAAAAGTATATTACTCAATGTAAAATACACTGACCTTACATAGGTGAGTAGATTATTAGGTCATACCGAACGTGTCGACCTGATGTCAATGAACTTCACACGCCACCCACACACATTGACAAAATTGTGGAAAAAATAATACAAATGTTACTTCGTTTTGTTTTGTTTTTAGGGGCGCAAACGAGAACCCCATTTGGTTCAATCGTAGCTCTACTTTACCTCTTGTCCCCAGGGACCAGCGCATTCACGAAATTATAAGGTAATAGAATCAAGAATAAAATGCTCCTAATAATATACACACAAGTGATAGTCAACGATATAGAACGCATCTGAGCAACAACTGTACAAGCATGTAAGTGGGTGTCAGATATGACCAAACTCTCAAACTATCGCTTGGCCCCTTCAACTATAAAAACAAGTCATCCTAGTCGTCACGGATCTACTTCGGAATTACTGATTGCTGCAATTTTTAGCCAATAAAATAAAAATGTTGTTTGTATGTATGAGGTAGTCAGTCTTTCGGAAACACGATCATGAAAATTCTATCACAAACACCAATCGACATCATGTCATTCTTCATTACGGTATAAGCTTTATTTTATTACTAGTGATCCATCCCGGCTTCGCGTGGATATGTCACGAAATATGGCAAAATTCATTAATTTACAAAAATATAAAAAATATCAATTTCAATTTTGGCACCCCTACAATGACAACAGACATAAACGACAAAACAGCGTCTCTCGGGACAGCTGTCCATAATTTCTGCGGCGTAATAAGAATTCACTGTGACACTTTTTTCACATTTTGGTTGGTTTACATTATCGAAGTTTTCATAATTATCAAAATGTTTTAGAAAATGTTTTTATAGCTGGCAATGGAGGATTATAATGGTATACCGTTGGAATTTTTCAAGTCGGTCCTGTAGTTTCGGAGCATATTCAATGTAGACAAACAAACAATCATATTTGTCCTCTTTATAATATTAGTATAGATGAAATAAAATAACTTTATTTTGTTGACGTGCAAAGAAGCGGGATGCTCGTATAGTTAAGATAGTCTTAGACTAATTACACACAAGCCCGTATGCATGTTCCTAATGAGTTCATGTGACATAGGCGTATGTACGCTCACTAATGCTAAAACAAATAATCCATGCGGTCTCAGGGTAAAATTAAAAAGACTCATACGTATACTAGGGTATATAGTAGGGTACGGATTAAGGCTGTATTAGAAAACCGGCCCAGGGCCATTCAAGTCCGTGCACGAATGTTTATTATATCGGTATAACCATTGTTCTTGCCTTTTTTGCCTTTACATAATGGATTTATTCTATGTTTTAGAAGTACATCATCTGTGAAAAGCTCAACTGGTCCATGGGTTACGGTCTGGTGATGGACAGACGGGCAGAGAGCGTGGGTTGGTAATGGAGTCCCGTTACAATCGTGTAGCGCAAAACTGTAAAATAATGATAATGATCTAAAAAAACGCATTTAAACAGTTTTAAATGGAAATAGCATTGCAGTCTATAGAATTGAGTGAATAATATTATTAGAGGGACCGATATTATGGACAGTCAATTTCGAATAAATTTCGTATAAAAACGAAGGGTAGCCAAATTTCACCCTCTTTATACGCATCGAAACGGTTTTTGGCCTCGCTTACACGCAGTGAGCTAAGGAAAATGTTTAAAAATATATAATTTGTTGTGACAACGGTCTACGTGAGATAGCCAGGAAAATTCTGGTGTGATTTGGTAAGTAAACAAGATATACTGCCTGTGCCCAGCGGTTTCGTCTGGATTAATGCAAGTGTCAAAATACTTAGGAGGAACTCACTGGGGTTTCGATGTAAAACGCCTGTCGAGAAGTGGATAGTTAAACGATTGATGATATGATGATGGTTCAATAATTCATAGCTACCACAATGTCACGTTTTAGAACAAAGCAACTAAATCACCAAGCCTAAGTGCAACATATAAACATGGCTTCATAGTTCACCCTAAAGCGCGCTTCCATTAAAACTTTTTTAAGCCGTCAAAATATATTACTATAGTCTCTCACGGGCGAAGGCTCGAAGATATATGAAAGTCGGTCTAAAGAACAGACAACGAAAGTTAAAAGCTGTGTATTTTAAATAAAGAACATAACTATTATAACTTTTAATAAATTTAAGGGCATCTTTACAAATATTTTATTAAATGTTCAATGTAATAATTCATCAGATTTTCAAAATAAATCAAATACCACTACACTACCTCTTACTAAAGTATTAAGTAACCTTTTACTTACTAATAATGGATAATAAGAAGTTGTACTTACTAATGTATTATATATTAGTAAGAGATCGTTCTCAGTAATGTATTATAAATGACTACCGACGCCCATGGATATTCGCATGATTTTTAGGCAGATGCGTTACCCTCCTATCAACCTCCCCAACCCCTGGCCAGCCAGCCCAGTTCCGTTGCATATGAGGTTGTAGTGTCATACACCGCTCAAAGTACCACCTCCTCCTACTTAGCATGGCACTACCTCCTCCTATTTAGCATGACACTACCTCTTCCTGAAGTATGGCACTACATCTTCCTATACACTAATAAGAGGTACATTAGTGTCATACAGCATTACTACGGATTTAAATTATTTAAAGTACGGCAGGTCTCTGAGTCTCGCATAACTGCCGCCAAATAACAGATATGCCATCGCTTTTCATGTGGTTTGTGAGTTCCAGAGCGAAGCTCACAACACACAGTATTACAGCTTTGCTTTACAGTTTGCCAGTAACTAACTGATATAAAACTAATGGATGACATATTCGGGAACTCGTAGGTAAACCCTATACTTTGTTGTTTGCAAATATCTATATTCCTCAACTTTGAGAAAGACAAAATAATACTCGTATTTGTTTTATATTTTTAATCCCTCAATTGAAATAGAGGTAAAAATAATAATCTGTTATTTAATAATTCAGCGTATGGAATACTTATGTAACTGGTATAATATTCATGTTTCTCGCTAAAAGTTATTTAGGAGACCTAGTAAATTGTGAGTTTCTCGTCTCATACAAAATTTGGCAACAACACGACGAGTTCGCTGTGTTGTCTGCTCTACACAAACTTTGTATCATTACTGTGGGTGACATGCCCTTACTCCGCCCCTTTCCGCCAAACAGACCTTTTTCTCTCTCTAAAATATTGATCGAAGAAAATATTATATTTACAGAAATGAAGATCAGTGATTAGATGTTCTACACTTCATGTACTATACGATATATAACATCTCTTGAAGACGTCTAAAACAATAATTTAGAACAACCCTTGTTTGGGTCTTCGTGATTTCACGAGTCAAATAATATTACATTATTGTGGTATATGTTACACAAGATATTTGTGCATTACTAAGTTTTGTCTTGAGTTTCACAGTAAGTGTAGCGTGAGCACGCTAAGATCCAAATTATACGCCAGTGTGTTGGTCTCCATGACGTTAACATCGCATATATTACCGAGAACGAAATGTCGTCTATCAAGCCACCACTCTAGCCTCGCTATGTGGATAGCTGTAGTATTAAATTTGCATAGTATAAACAATAGTAAGAAAATATGGTTAGTTTCTCATTTTCTATTTCAATTCAATGAATTAATTTACTCATGTACTTCTACCACTTATCCTTGATCCTTTCCGTCCCTAATATAAACTATGTATATAAATGTAAACGCAATAAAATCCGCTAAAGAGACACAACAATGTCTTTCTTATATTACCTTCTTATATATAAAATAAACTCACCAGAAACTGTCTGTTTGCGTCTGTCTGTGTGCATGTGATCGACTTTCGCAAAAAATACCAAACGAATTCTTACACGGCTTCACTCATGAATAGAACATTTTCCGAGGAAACTTTTAGTGTATAACTCGTTAAGATTATTCACTTGCGAAGCCGTACTATTGTTGAAAACCGCAGGAAAATCTATCCAGGAGAATAGACTAGATGACCACAATTAACAGGGCATATCATGCACCTTCCTCTGGAATCACTCTATCCGTTAGTGAAAACCGTGTGAGAATCTATTCGAAACATTTTGTGAACAAATATCACACACAGACAGTATATAGTTCAAACCAGACATAAAAGCACATCTTGATAATGAGTCATATCATCGCAGTGATAGTGAGCGCGACGGTATAAGAAAGGATCAAAGAGCAAAAACGTTGAAAGATTCGTGACAACTTCAATACTGAAAAATATACGAGGAGCTACTTTTATTAATTTCGCTATATTTTCAGATCATCTTATAAAACATGAGACATTGTTTACATGGATACTGCTACTGCCAATAAGTTGGTATAAGGCTATCGTATGTCTATGTACATATTATATATCAAGGGTGCGGCTACAATTTTCTTCTTGATACACTGTGTTTAGGCGGTTTCGGGGGCGATAAATGGACCTAGCTAGGTTTATTTTCTGAAAATGTCGTTATAACCGTATTTTCATTGAATGAAAACTTAGTTTATGCGAAAGTTATGGCTATTAATTTTGTACTATTTCGGCATCAGCACCTCGTTATCATCAACCTGACGACGTCTACTGCCGGACATAGGCCTCCCCCACAGAGCGCTACAAGTCGCGGTCACAAGCCATTTGCATCCAGCAGCTCCCCGAAGACTTAAACCTTAAACAAGTCATCAATCCACCGGGTAGGAGGCCGTCCCACACTCGGTTAGCACCTCATCGTTCCGCAAACTTACTATTTATTTTTGTAACTTTGTAATTTTATAACGCTATATCCCACCGTTTGTAACAAAGCCTTTTAAATGTTGTACGGGCGTCCAATGTTCGCAAATATTTCCAGTTCTCGCTAATGATTCTGACCCTATCCGACTATCGCGATTGAACTTGTACATGTGAGACGTCTTATTGAACTTGTAATTTATCTACACCTATTATCTATTATCTATTGAACGGATTTCCATTCGTTGTCACCTATGTATAGTGAGATGCCAGAGGAAAGTTTTAGTAATTTATGTACGGTTATTACTGATAAAAATGTAATGGTCCTTGTGTTTAGTTGTTTTATCACATCATACATTTTATTAACTTGTCTTCTTCTGTTGATCTAATGATTCTTACTTGTTTCTTTGATATAATACCTTTCTTGCTTTTCTTCTTGTTATGTGAAACGAAAAAATATGACTATAGAGCGCCCAGTACATATCGAACCTTTTTTTATATAATGGCACGGGGAAACGCATTTACGCGCCGTCACTGGCCCTGGGTGGGGTCCAGTGGTGCGTGGAACTCCCGGCACAGGATAGTACCGAATACCCACAAAAACCACCGCGAGTGCCATCAGTGCCGCCCTTGGTGAGGTGCCCCGGAACAACAAATCATTAGAACACCTCGACGGCTAGTCAGTCCCCTAAGAGACCGGCTCCAACTCCATAGATGGGTTGCCCCACACTACAGGAAAACCCCACCAACTTTGGGTCAGCACAATGAGGTGAGGTTCCCTTCCAAGGGGACCCCTGCCCCGTGCGCAAAAGCACCTCCTCTTGTTGGTCCTTGATCCCCTCTTCTTGTAAGAGGGGTACCGAGAGCGCTTCCTCCTCCTGATCTTTAGCCCACTCTTCTCATAAGAGGGGTGCAAAGATTCTCTTCGGTTCAATTGGCTTCGCCTAGGTTCACCCCAGGCTACTAAGCCCCACCGCCACGACCAGGCTTGAACCATGGCGGGGTGCTTATACCGAACCTAACCAATTTGGAGAAACCTAAAGGCATACTATGTTTTCTTACTTCTACTTATTGTTATGTCTTAAAATATTGTAGAAGTCTTGTGCCGTTTTCAAATAAATTTTCTTTTATCTTACATTATTTGTTTGTTTCTTTCTTTATTTCTTTCCTTCTCTAGTGCCATGTGTATCAGAATCCAGCTTTTAAAGAGAAAAGACTACGCCCTGACGGCACGGCTTACGCAACCAGTAAAGCAACATTAGTCTTTCTATATATTATAATATTTATTTCTACTGCAGTTACCTGGTAAATGCAATGAATTTTTAATAATGTATTCTTTGTTAAAATTATCTGTTAAGTAACGTCAAGTGCATCTTTCAAAGGCTGCAAGTGCTACGTAACCTTGTAAATACGCGACTTGGCTGTAGGTGCTATCTTCATCTCTCCAGATAAAATATCTTGATTATTTTCCCTTTTTAATTTAATTTATTACGAAAATGTACTTACCATTTTTCTATATTTGTCTATATCCACAATCTGCGCGGAATTTGACTGCTGACGCAATGAATACTGCCTGCTTTACCTATCGATCGTCATTTTAATCAATCTTAATTAGTCAAAATTTTTGAATTTATCTTATTACTTTGGTCGCCTTTTTCTTTCCTTTATCTCTACAAGGACGACCAGACCTGTCACAAACATGGAAAAATTCATTGTATAAATCCTATGGAGAATTTTAAGAATTTTATTCGGCTCCAGAACTATTTTGTGTATTGCTATCACTACTAGTCACTTACTACTCTTTTCTTATATCTATCCATTTTCGTGTCACACAACATTTTATAATACATTGACATGAATATAAGAACAATATGAAAAATAATATAAACTGACAAATTCCAAATTCAAAAGAAATATTTTCTTTACTTTTAATTATATCAGTATTTATTTACGGCAAGACTAGATAAACTTGAATTTTAAGCGACAGTGTTCTCATCTATCTAAAACTCTAAACTTTATACCTTTTTGAGTACCTGTACCTGCACAAACATGAGCGCACAATAATATATCCTTCGCAAAAATCGCTCTTCTTAATAGAGAACCGCAGTAAACCGACGGCATTATTATACTAATTTTTAGTTCATATTTTAACATTTTTTCTTACTTACACACCACGCCGGCCTAGCCTAGCCCCGTGCTAAGTATCTAACGTAAGGGCTTATGTTTACATGAGAAATAGGCATACATGATAATGTATTTACTACATCTGCTATCTCAAAAACCTGGGCGAGATTTGTCCGCTCACGTAACGACTACAGCCTAGGTTACCTGCTTTGTCTGTCGATCGTCATTTTAATCAATAATCATCTTAATCAGTCCAAAACCATTCTCAAACTATTTATAGTATTTTTTGTGATCACGTGTGAATAGATTCAAATTTAGCGTTAGTATTCAAGTTAGTATGAGATAGTGCTATGATGAGTTGCAGCTGATTTGGGCCAGCACGTAAAGGTATCCCTCGCTCACATGATACCGGCGTAAAGTGCGGATTGTAAGTAGCCGATAGTCTATTGGAGGGGAAGAAGAAAGGAGGGCAAGGATCAGCTTAGTAATGATGCGGATATTAATGCACGTCGTTAGTATTAAAAATGCTCAAATTACTCATTTGCGCCCGCATACTACAGAAAAAAGAATAAAAGGAAACAATTTTTATATCACTCTAATTGCCATCACTTTGTACCTCCTGTTGAAATTTGATGATATTTTATTCAAAAGTCAGTATATACGATACTGGCTCCAACTAGAACCAAGAGCTCAATACTTTACGTGTTTTATGAATTGGTAAATAAGTTTGAGTTCGTCTTTTACTCAATACCTTATTGGAAGAATCAAATTTAAAAACATACGTTCAAAAATCGAATACAACAAACACAGAACAGCTGCATTATTCAACCATAATACCCTAAGCTTTTTTGTCAGTCCCCTGTCGGTTTCAATTCAGAGGGCGCTTAAGCGAGTGGTCACAGAAGTCCCGGTAAGTCCCGCATCGGGTCGTTATCCCCTGTCCTTTCTAAATCGTGATCCAAATTTACGATGGAAAAATCTTATTTTATTCCGTACAAATAGTCACAACATTGTCACTTTAACCTTTATTTGTAGTTACCCACACGACATTCGATTCAATACTTTCTCTCTCTTTTCACTACCACATACCGTTGCTCTGGTTTTAATCCTTCCTCAATCTGAGAAGAAAAAGCCTTCGTTTTTACATCTGTTTTTTTTTCTGAACTGCAAAAGAGTTATTCAGAATCTCAATGCACTATCGAAGAGAGGCTATGGTTATACTCGTTCTTGTATACCTAAACACACATTGTAACAAAGAAAAAAAATATTTTTAATTTCAAGTAAAATTTATTACTTTTACCAATAGAAGCACGCACTCTTTCCATGGGGAAATTCTTCACTGCGCAAGCACTCTTTCTATGGGGTAATTCTATCATGCCGTATAGAGCAAGTTGTACTCTCTGAAACTGACCATAACTCATAACCCAACGGATTAAGTCCGGGACTTGATAACGGGCAGCCTTCAGCTCTGATGAATTCCTTTTAACCTAGATAAAGAAGTTTATTGAATATGGTGTTTTTAAGGGCTTAACTATCTTCACAAGAATGTTATCTTGATTCACTTTTGCCGATGTTTTGATACCTTTTTCACAAAAATATGGCTCAGCCACTCCTTCATAGCTAACACCCCACCTAACCACCACTGTGGTCTGATAATGCCCACTTTGCACTGTTTACTAACTGTGAAGCTTCCTTATAGCTTTGAGCATAAATAAGATCATTTTGCGAATTAAAATGTTATTCAAACGTAAAAAATATGCTCATCCGTAAACAATATTTTTCTACGACCTCACTTTGCGTACCTCTTCAATGGTTGTTCGACTTTACCACCCTATTCATATTTAATTGATCAATTAAGAAATTACCAGTTTGTCTCTTATAGGCTGCATTTAATATCGCAAAATATTGTACAATGCATAGGCGTCAAATTGAGAAAATACAAACACAAACGAGAAAACAACCGTATAAAAAAGACAGATTCCAAATTCAAATGTAACATTTTTTATTTTTTATTATAACAGAATTACAGCTTAGCCAGACTAAGTACGTATTTGCAATATAAATTATGTACATTGATATAAAGCAATAAGGTCTGGCTGGGCTGGCTAAATCTGGTTTATCAATAATGTAATCAACACACCTGTGATATTATGTTCACATAACACATGTATAATAAAAGTAAAAATTCATGCATCCACACTGTACCAACAAACAAATTTTTTTGTTCATTCAAAATATTTGAAGATAAAAATAAACTGCCACGTCATAGTGGGGCTTCATAGCCAGCCCTCACAAAGCACAGCGAACGATATGCTCGGCATTTCTCTACGAGATTAAGATCTGCGAAGAGAAAATTCCCATGCGGACTGCAGCATCTATATGTTTGTAATATGGAAACTCCCTTGAGTCTCATATGAAGAACTATTAGGACAGGTAAAAATAATGTGAAAACGAAGTTTATATTTCCATACGCTTTTCGGAATGTACTATAAATAGAAAAGCTTGAGGGAAACAAGACATTATGAATAAATTTCCAAAAAAATCTCAAAATATTCATAAATAAAAATAAGAAGAAACAAAAAAGTTTGAAATAGACTGCATAGGACGAACTTTTCATCGGTTCCACTGGATAAGTTCAGGCCCAAAGAAGACCTTATGATGACGATGGGTGGAGCTATTTAGGTACTTACTCTCACTTAACATTGGTGTGAAATGGCGGCTATTTTTTTTAAAGTATACAGGTATGTAGGTATGTAAACGATATTGGGGTCTTTTGATAAATACGCCCATAGACATCCTCATTGTCGTCGTGCGCCCTCTTTCCCCTCCCCTACAATAGACCACCGGAAACTAATAAACTAAACGAAACGTTACAGCAGTATTGTCTCTTTACGATTGTATCATGTAAGGGAGAGTTTCCCTATCGGGGCTATCTAGTTACTACAGATACCCATTATCACTCACATCTTCACGCTCTTTCCCCCATCCCCACTAATGGATCACCGACTACTTAGAAACCAAACAGGCGATAGCCCAGCCATCACTTTTATGGGTATCATGTGAGCGAAACTTATTCCCCTTCCAGTCGTGCTGGCGCCGTTTGGTTGCAATATGGCAATGACACTACGTCTTACTGATCTGACGGCTCCTTTCATCATTGTCAACCTTTATCAGTCCAATGCTGAATCGATTAAACATATCTAAAATCTATTTTAATTATTGGCTGGGAGTATGAAGAGATCAGCCCTCTCGGTCTCAATTGATATCTACTATTACCCAATTTATTCTGAGACGTGTCCTCAAAAATGTGCTCACATTGAGTCGCTAGTGAACAGTACCTGGCGCTATACGGTACAGAAATGAGTTTGTTCATGAATGCACCGTTCCACACATCATTATCTTGGGTGTATTTTTCAAGGATTTCTAATTTCTTTTTTATTTGCATAGGAGGGGCGCGGCATCAGTCATGTAGCTATTGGTTATTTACTAACGACGTTTAAAGGCTTCCGCGCAAGTTTTTGCCCTGCCCTAGCCGTTCATGCTCTACATTAATAATTATAATTAAATTGCTTTTTTTATTAAATAGGGGGGCAAACGAGTAATCGAAGCTTTTTATGACTACCGACGCCCATGAACATCAACATAATTACTATGCAGATGGGTTGCCCTCC
>JAFELO010002271.1:31905-52792 GCA_017140195.1 Eumaeus atala
CCCCCAATGGACTTGTCTTACTACTTTGCTAAAAATTTATTTGATCTCTGGATCATTTCATTCAATCCTAGGCCACTTTGTAGCTCTCTTTTTTTTTAATTTCATTATTTTGTTATCACTTACACAAGTACGACAGCTCAGTTATCCTCGCCAAATTTTAACTTTAACTTTAGATGGCGACTTCTTTCTCATTTTTTTTTTCACTTCCCATTTCCTCACTATCTCCATTTTCATACACGTAAGTCACTCAAAAACATTACATATATGTAGAAGTGAAGTAACGACATTCAGAAAGGGATTTGTGAAATCCTATTTGGAATAAAGTAAGTAGCAAAAGTAGGTGTTGAGAGGAGGATGGCAAAAGAAAAAATGTATCTATTAAATTACAATAGTTGGATACGACTGGAATCATAAACTTAGAGAAAAAAAATCGTATCGATATAATAAGTTGTTACTTTCTAACACTACATACAACAATTTCATTTTATATTTACGTTATTGCATCTAGTGTTTAAAAAGTGGTATCCTAAATTTGACTTTCCAAATTATTTTTTTTTCTTTCCCTCATAGTGTACGGGGGCAAAAGATGAATCTGATATTTATTGGCTACATACGTGCATAGACTACTTCGTACTTAGCGGCATATTGTCAGTTACAGGAGTCAATCTAGAAAGACAAACCCGTGTATATATAAGTATGTAGTGTAAATTCCGACGTTCCGAATAAAGGTGTTATCACACCTTTATTCACGATGGCAAAGGACTTATTTATTCTCAATGTTTTATGTTGTAAAGTAAACCGTTAAAATTCCGGTTGCTCTTGTACAATAAAGTCTTCCATTAATAAAAATGGCACATAAAACTCGCCATCGCTGTAGATTTTGACGATGGAAACATTTGTTATTTAGTGGTGGTTGGTCATGTTGGTCAACATTTACGAGCAATAATAAATCGGAAAACGCTCCATCTCAAATCTGAGACATGACAGAAATTACTAGGGAGGATCTAAAAGTTCGTGGCCTAACCTGTATGGAACTATGACATCTTTTTAAATCTACCGCCATTTGTTAGTATGTGTCATATTGATTTATTGTGCACAGTTTCATTCCGATAATGCACAATATAAATTTTCTGTGATTATTTGTTTGAAGCAATCTGACGCAATTTTCAACTCAAGGAGAAAATTGAACACCGTGCAGTCATTAAGTACCTCAATAAAAAAGGCCTATCACCAAAAGACATCAAGATATGGTGAGCATTTTGGGGAGTCTGCAGTCTGCTCCATCGTATTCCAGTGTCAAGAAGTGGGTAGCTGAGCTTAAGCGCGGTCGTGAGAGCATTGAAGATGATCCTAGGAGTGGAAGACCTACATCCTCTACCTCGATGTTTTCCATCGATAAAATTGGTGATCTCGTACTGGGTGACCGACGTTTGACCATTGGTAAGACAGTAGAGATAACAAACATTAGTTATGGCCGGATGCAACACATAATAACGGAAGAGTTGTGGTTCCATAAGGTTTCTGCTCGCTGGGTCCCGAGGTTGCTTTTAGCTGAACAAAAACGAGTTCGGTACACAATTTCGCGAGATTGTTTGGAACTTTTTGAGACTGATCCCGAGACTTTTTGTATAGATTTGTTACCATGGATGAAAGCTGGGTTCACCACCATACTCTAGAATCAAAGCAACAATCCAAATATTGGAAAAGATCAGACTCTCCTACACCGAAAAAGGCTAAGGTCGTTTTGTCGACTAAGAAAGTCATGGCTTCTGTTTTTTGGGATGCGAAGAGCATTATTTTTGTAGATTATTTACCGAAAGGTCAAACTATAAATTCTAGTTATTATTGTAACCTTTTACGAAGACTCCGGGAAGAAATAAAAGAAAAAAGGCCTGCATGTTGCGTAAGAAACTATTGTTTCATCAAGACAATGCACGTGTTCACACTTCGGTTGAAACATTGTCTGCAATCCATGATTGTGGCTACGAATTGCTGCCCCATCCACCTTATTCGCCGGATTTAGCCCCCTCGGATTATCATTTATTTCCAAATTTAAAAAACGACCAAAGATGAGGTGATAGTCGCAGTAAACGACTATTTCGCCGACCTTCAGGAATCTTTTTTTTTCGAGGGGATAAATAAGATGCACGTCAGGTGGAAGAAGTGTGTTGAACTAGATGGAGACCATGTCGAAGAATAAAAATAAATTTAGATCCACTTTTATTTCATTTTCTTGGTCGGGCTTGGAAATTTTAGATCCACCCTCGTAGAACCGAAATTAGAAGTATAATTATTTTTAATTTAATGTATCTGCAATATAGCTAATCACTTTAATACGTTCCGTTGATCTTCGCTCCAAGAATTACTGATACAAACGAGTTTACTCTTCATGTTACTTTATTACACGCACGTATTAATTCACTCAGGGGTAACAAATCTTTATAGTAAGAATTATCCAATCTCTATAGTAAGGGATAACATATATTATAGTAAGGGGTGGCTAATCTTTATAGTAAGGGTTGACAAATCTTTAAAATAAGGATTAATTAATCTATACAACATGTTATATTGTGCACATCATTGGCGTTTTGCTGTTTTGTATTTAGTCTCTTAATTTATTTGCTTCTTTCGATTAACTTAAAGATGTAAACACAAGCGTTTCTGTTTCAATGCGGGAAGACATTGCTTCTGTCATGTCAAGGCGGCCCTTGTTATATTAACCGATTTGGCGCCTGAAAATACAAGTAAGGGAAAAATTTAGTGGATATTAAAATTAGTGTCCTACCAAAACTGGTTTCTCAGCCGAAACCAAAACCGAACCTAACGTATTCATATGAATTCATTGAATTATTGTTGTATGAAGCCTGTACTAAATTTTATTGTGTCGATGAGCAATTTTATTGTGTGTGTTAATGCCATTATGCCATCTATCGCTCATACAATAATAAAACCGCCGTAAACAGATGCGGATTTCCAGGCGGCTTGTGAAATTTTTGATCGCCCAATGGAGATACACTAAAGGAGAGCAGCCTTATCTCTGGCTGTTCAAATGTTATTAGAGGTAGTGCCATACTGCATAGGAGGAGGCAGTGCCATACTGCATAGGTGGAGGCAGTTCCATGCATGGTGCTTGACACTACATACTCCTACGCAACGGAATTGGGCCGGCACGACCGGGCAGGTCCCACTCGCTCACTTGATACCGCCGTAAAGTGACAACGTCGCTGTGTCCATTGGAGGTGATAAGAGGGCAATGCATCTGCGTAACAATCATGCGAATGTTCATGGGCATCGATGGTCATCGAAAGGCTCCGTTTTCCCGTTTGCGCCCTTTTCCTATTACAAAAAGTCTCGGTTGGAGCTAGGTAGGATTAGGTAGCGAGGTCTGATATTGGGAGATGATAGATGGTCACACAATCAATTAGTAAGATGTAGTGACATGCCTACATTGCAGCGGAATTGAACCGGTAAGACCAGGGAGGTACAACACGCTCACATGATATCACCCAGAAAGTGACAGCTATGCAATCGCATTTCGCGAGTTTCATTTGCTGTCACAGGTGGACTGACCACGATTACTGTAAAGCTTATGAAACGTCGGGATACTTAAATAATAAAATAAACCGCTACAGAATCCCTAAAAGTAGTTTCACTGCAATGAGTAACATTTGCGCAAACTTAAGACATCAAAAGCGTAATCACTCATTTAATATGAAATAACTTACCAATAAGTTCGGCATGGTTTTTTTTCTGTGACATATAAAGTGTTGATAACTAATTTTAGTACTGCTTCGGTAGGTTAGTCTGTTGGATTATTTCTACTATTCGTAGACTTGTTTTGAGTAATTTATTGATTTTACGAGTACAGAAAGCTTAACGAAAGCACTATAAAGGTCAAAATCTGTGGCATAAAATATGCATATAGGTATCAAGCTGGAATTAATATAAAACACAGCGACTGGTCTGTAAACGCATGGAGCAAACAATATAGCAAACATCTAAGTCGAAGCAATCAGGAGACGGTCGCTTATATTAACATTTTGACTGTCGCATGATTACTAAAACTTATTCCTGTAGGTTCCACTTCCCTGTAGAGACACTCATGAATGGAGAACTACACATTACTTATAATCTTTAAAACTTGGATCTAACTCCAATATTCTCCGAACGAAGGTAGTCCTTTTAGGAATCAGAATCCGGTATCCAGTAACTAGTATAGTGATTGTGGTATCGAAGTACTGATCTGCGATATATGAAATGATACTTTTGATACAACATTATTTAAAAAATAATAATACTAATAATAGCAATAGAAAACTGTTTTTTTTTTTGTGCTAAAATTAAATTAAAATGTTGATTTGTTCTATTCTTCCAAGTAACTATTTACCTAATAACACACGTATATTTGAAAAAATCTAGTCACCACAACTGGCTACTACTACTATAGGCACAAAGTTAATCGAATACCGCACGATAGTTACTGAACAAGGAGTTTCGGCTATGCCGAAAGTTTCGGCCTACTGCGGCGGAGTTGGGCCGGCACGATCGCAGAGGTCGATCCCGCTCACATGACACCGCTCTAACGTCAAGTTTCGTACGGTTTATGAGTGGCCCATTGGACGGGTGGAGGAAAGGAAGCAAAGAATGTGCAAAGTTCAAAAGTGCTAACGCTTTTTATGTTTATCTCCGCCGATTTCCAAGAAAAAGAAACACTTTTCTGTCGTATTTGATGCAAAGGTCGTATTAATTTCGCTCTTTCGATCATACCTCGTCTCGGCCATTCAATTACCGCTCATAACATCTCGCTCGTATAAATAATATGTTATTACCTCTGTATTCGTATTTCATATTAGCAATAAATTCTGTGCACGATTTTTATTTGCCAATTCATTTTTATGTATTCTAGTAGCTGTTACCCGTGGTTCGGTCGCAGGATAAAGGAATATAATTCCGACTGCTAATTTAAAACTCTATCATAAACAATGTTGTAGGCTTTGTTGGTTTTCAAAAACCATATCCCTCCGTGTAATGTTTTACAAAGTGTAAAGTAATAGGAACTGTCATGCTGCATTGGATTCCACTGTATGAGTATATATCGATCACGTGATTATTGTGTTATCGTGACGTGACTATCGTTTGGTGTAGGAGCAGCCGGTGTGCTATTAGAGGAAAGAAGATCAATGCACTTGCACAATAATGTGGTGGGCTATTGAAGAAAAAAGATCAACGCACTTGAACAATAATGTGGTGAGTTATTGGAGGAAAGAAGATCAACGCGCTTGCACAATAATGTGGTGGGCTATTGAAGGAAAAAGATTAACGCACTTGAACAATAATGTGGTGGGTTATTGGAGGAAAGAAGATCAACGAGCTTGCACAATACTGTGGTGGGCTATTGAAGGAAAAAGATCAACGCACTTTAAAGTAAAGTTCAACAATAAAATAATATACATCATCGTTATCTTCATCAGCCCGACGATCGTCACTCCTGGACATAGGCCTCCTTCATAGAGCACCATAGGTCACGGTCTCGACACACTTGCATCCAGTGGCTCGGCGCCAGCTTAACCTATATCTATCTCTCTCTATTGGTAAATAATATACAATTAATTTAAATGAATACACTACAGGCTTATGAATAAAAACAAACTCCAAGCTTTATCTGTAATTCTATTTCGGGCTTCTGGAGTATCTGAGTATTATATTTCAAATTACAATATTGTTATTAAACATGGAGTAACCCACACTTAGACACATCAGTGCCGACAGGACTCAAACGCTTTTTCGAACTCAATATCCTATTAGCGTTATTTGGAATTATGAATATTTATTGGACATCTCATGAATTATGCATGAGATGCCGACCGGGCTGCAGTTAGCTTCGTTATGCGCCCTGCGCACGTTGCTTGCCCAAATTCCCAACCTGCGGCCCTTAAATCGGTCAAGTAACAGTTTGATTGACCTTATCCTATAACATTAAATAGTACCTCCATATAGACAGAGACAGGCGCGCTGTATAACCATACGTGTGTTCAAATGACAGATTCATTTAGATAGGCTAACGGTAAGTCCTTTTTGATTTTCTATTGGGTAGGTTGAGTAAAAGCAATTGCAAGTCTTTATTTTTACAATATAGGGCAAACTAGTGATCGGGGTCTTTAAATGACTTCCGACGCCCATAGACATCATCAGAACTATTATGCAGGCATGCTCTATTTGTTTCCTCCCTCCCAAGGGACGGAAGGCACGAAATATGACAGGATAGCTGTCACTGGGGTACTATTATTATTATATTATGTTATAGTTGGAAAACATACACTGTTTAAAGTAACAAACTTATAAACTACGGAGATTACAAGACACCGATTACATGTTTTCACATTTTGAAGCTAGATTGCTTGCTTTCTTACAAAAGCAGTTTTAACGTGTGGTTTAGTTAGGAACACAGTTTTACATTACATATTTAATAAAATTAATAGTAATGTTAATTCAGAAACAAAAGTAAAAACAATGAAAGAAAAGAAAAAAAAAACAATTAAGAAACATCAGCAAACCAATTCTTAGACAGTGTGTTTCTAAATGCAACAGGAATGAAAAAGATCCAGGTCGAGGGATTCGTCAAGGTCGTGCAATGCTTTAGCCGATCTTATAAAAACTGAATTTCGTCTATTAATTATTGAACTGCGAGGAACATGCAAAATATATTTTAGTTTTCTCCTAGATCGTGTTGGAATCTTTAGTTTAATCTTTGACAAAAGGTATGGGGAGTCGTTTAAATATTTTACAATTTTGACCAGTAATACTATACTGCTATCTTACGTCTTTCTATTAGTGGCGGCATCTCTAACATCTTAGGTTATAGATAGTGTCTAATGTTTTACATTGAAATTGAAGATATTTCACAAATTTCATTAATTCTACTCTATCGATATAAACTTCATATTGCGGGTTTCATATTGTGAACTATCATCAAGTACGCTACTAGCGTATAAGCAGAACAGAATCTTCGCGACTTTTATACTTTTAAACTATGAGCAACAGCGCAAAACAAATCCTAAGGTCTTATAAGCTTTCCTGGTAATATATGCAGTTTAGAGTTATGTAAGATAATAATCCTTTATTTCACGTACTTTATCTAGCTCTTGTCTTTTAAGTGCGTAGTTGTAATTAGTGACATTGAAGGTTATCTCGTAGACGACAGTATCCTCATTTTTTTATGTTTTTAAATATCTTAATGTCGTCAGCATATAAAAAGATTATTTGTGTGTTGAAAACAAGAATTAATATCGTTAGTGAAAAGGCCATGTGTTAAATTATACAATTGTGTATTAAAGGAATTCCCGTGATTTTCATTACATAGGCAGATGGTACAAACGTGTATTTTAGTTTTAGGAGAATCTCTTATTATAACAGTAACCCATCTCAGTCTTCAGTAGTTGAGTAACATTCCGGACGATGGATCAGGGGTCGATTTAATACGTTGAACACACTTATAATTACATGCGATGCAATAAACATGTATTTTCCTCATTATCGGCCAAAGAAGTAAATGTTTTCGTACGTTTAATTGATATAATAATTTAAGAAAATCATAAAAGGTAAAAATTAAAATATAAAATGAAGGTAAGTTTAAAATTGAACCGAATAACGAAATAAGCCACACTAATGGCAGTTTTACTTTTGCGACCTTAGCAAGCGACACTAAACTTAAACTTATTATAGTGCACGGCGTTTCATGCGGTGCGGATACGTTGAGGTGTGCATATAAGTGTGACAACTGACTGGCTGCTAATAGCCTTACGTGCGTGTACTGGATCATTTCCCAAAATTCATTTAGGTTACATAAATTTAAACAAAGGATTGAGGTTCTGCATGCTGTTCCCAAACTGTTAAAAAATAAATTACAAAAGTGACGCTCCGTAAACGTATTAAAGTCCATTGTACTAGACATGACATGTTTTATGTTAGTTTTATCAGGTCTTTCTCGTTTTTTATAAAGCATATTGCTGAAGCATCACTTTTCCTCGACATTATTTTTTCACCCATTTGTATTGGAAATTTTTCTCCTTCGCCAATGCTCTGGATTTACTTAGTAGTATTTCGTTATGTTTCATTAGATGGTTATTTACATAAATAATATCGTTTTTTGTTAAAACCCAGTATTGACAGGTTGAGTTGCTGTCTACACCTACGTTACACTGCTATCAATTCCTCTTTAACATAGCGGTTATGAAACGACACGATTATAGGTATCGTGGGAACAAGTGATAACCTACTGGTCCTTCTCGGCTGCAATATAGAATGGCACTGACTCTTATTAGATGAAATTATACCTCTTAAACGGACCAAAAATCTTATACAGAGTACGAAATGTAACCACATATTAAATACACACATACATACACACACACAAACGCTTTCAATGTGAGTGAGAGAGTGTAAGTGACTAGCTCTTACTATTCTTACAGCCATGTTGGTCCAATTCAGGTGCAATGTAGCATTGTGTACTAAAAAAATAGAAAGTAGCGGCTTAGTCGTGCGACCACGTTTTCCTTTCCTTTTTGTTTGTGAAGCGATTTGCGGATCCGCTCGTCCCTATGACAATTTGCCTAGATTAGCAATCGCCGGCGATCCTGATATATAGGTGTCGTTATTCAATTTGCAGAATTTCAAATACAAACACGATAACTTGGAGTCAAGGGCCTACCTAGCTCCTATTGTGTGTCTGTTACAAAATACTACTCTTTAATCTTTACAACACGATAATCAAATTCAAATTTATAACAACAAATTAGAAACAAAATACTGTAAAACTTATGAATGTAAGATGGCTGAGTATTATTCATAACTTATTGAAAAATAAGTTCTAATGCTAGGTACATATTAATTAAATTAAATTTTATGTCAATAATTTTAACATAACCTGATGTTTTCTAGGCAGTGCTATTCTTGTTCTTTTGTTTTCTATAATTATTACGATACCCCACCATTTTTAAAAATTATGCTCGTCTGTCTGTTATTTTTCTTAACTGTTACTTTTAAAACTAGGAGTATGGTTTCGATTAGTGGCTAGCGATAACAGGGTGGATCGCTAGTTCTCTACTGTAAATTTTGTTTTTTTTTTTGTGCATATTTAGAAAACTGCGACACGATGCCAGTCGTTTGTAAATGCCAGTTGCTGTGAGTTTATTGCAGCTCATTTATCCAATCAATCAATCTGTGCCATTTGGTGACTACCGACGCCCACTAACACCCGAAAGTTCCGAAGTATTCCTCCTTCACCCCACATCCCAATAGACTCACCGCTCGAAAAACGTGAGCGTAGTCATCAGTCATCACTTTCAAGGCTCTATTGTGTGAGTAAGTACTTATCACCTTCGTGTTGTCCCAGTAATATTTTCGTGGTTTATCCAGATATTTCTTAATATTTATAAATGTACAAACGCACTTTTAATAGCGACCTAAATAAGTAAATACATTATTTCTATGTACTCTAATTGTAAATTTTTCCTTTTTATATATCCTATTACATAAGGTGTAAAAACTCTCTCCCTGCTACTCACTTTGACCGATTGTTGCACACTTTAACTTCTATATACAATAATTAAACCTATTTGAAACGCATAACTTGAGAATGACTACATTTAATTGGATAATTGTTTTGTTTTTCATTTTGCAGTAATGTGTCTCATACGTCGTTCATGTGGCTGGGTAGGAAAGATTCTCCAATGGCGGGCCCGCGCGGTAGTGCTGGACTGCCTCTTATCCTTATCCGGTGAAGTGACGACTTGTTTTAAGTGACGGGGAACCGTAAGACGCAAGTGGCTCGGACCGTAACCTATGGTGCTCTATGGAGGAGGCCTATATGCTTTAAAAAATGGTACTGAAATCATTATAAAATTATTTTAAAAAATTTATCTTACAGAGTAAGATAACGTGAGTGATATTTCCGTCACGCAACGTTACAAGTTACCATGACGACAGTAACAGCAATCATGAAATCAAAGCGTTTGTCAGGCCAGTTTATGTGTGAATAATAATTCGATGACTGAATTTATTTACTGGTATTTTCACAACGAACTCCAAACTCAATGCAATAAGAAATAGTTATTGTACAGGTCGTCTTGGCCATGTCCAGCAGTGGCCGATAAGGACTGATAATGATGATGACGATGATCGTACAGAAAGCTTTCCACATGAAAAAGAAGTAAATATTTCTTTTCTAAGTACCTTCCTTAATAGTGCTAGCAAAATAAATACTTCTGAAGAGAGGGGGTTTAAATTATTTTGCGAACATCTCAAATGCACGAAATAAAGAATATGGACTCAGAATTGTACTCTACATTTCAGTTTTCTCTAAGTTAGCGTATTTCTACTGTATTTTTAAGAAACATGCAACCATTGCGATCTCCCTCGTTTTAAACTTAAAATGAAATATTAAATAACTTACATATTTTGCTTTTTATTTAACGTAATAAAAATGAAGAATTCCTTATTTAAAGTTATGACTTTTTATATTAAGAACGGGATGAAACTCGTCTCAAACTTTTTAGGCACCTACTAGAAAACCAGTTGTGAGTTTACTTTATACTCCATTTACATTTTTTATATGAACTTATGCTTTGAAAGCGAAGAAAATGGGATCCATACTTCATTCGATAGCTATGAGTGTTCGTTACGTAACGAGTCTAGGTTTGAGGTCGAGAGGCAAACTGATCCCCCACTCCGCCGCAGATTGGAGAGATAGATCCCGATATTAACATGTTTATAATAGCTAATTGAACTTTTATTATAATAGAGAACGCGGAATCCCTCATTAGCCGAATCTGACGCGAGGGACAGCATATGGATCATGACGGAGGAGTTAAAATGCTGGTGGGACTTCTTTCGTTTAATCATTGTATTCACGAAGTATAGAGAACTTCAATACCACAGTGTTTGTTGTCTACGTGATTAGTTGTGTTTGTTTAAATGTAATACGCAATATTTCACATTGACACAATACTCAAAGAGGTACTTAATTTGAATTCAGGAGGGAGTTGTTGGACGATCTAAACCTTCCTATGTTAAATCAGGATGACATTCAGACAAGGAGGCGGCGCTTTTGGACAGGGGGCGGATTCCTCCCCTCTCCAGATGGGGACCTCACACCATTGCACTATCCCAATGTTGGTGGGGTTGGCCTGTGTTGGAGCGGGCGACCTCATTTGTGGTCGTGGCTTTGGTCTCTTAGGCGGATGACCAGCCTTCGAGGTGCCCTGATGATTTGCTGTTCCGGGGCACATCACCAAAGGCAGCACTGATACGCACACGCAGTGGTGTTTGTGGTTCTTCGGCACTTTGATGTGCCGCGAGCCCCACACACCACTGGACACCACCCAGGGCCAGTGAAGGCGCGTAAATTCGTTTCCCTGTCTCAAAAATATCTAATTATAACGCTCTGGTAAGAATGGCTCGTCAATGTAATAGTTTGGCAATTGAAAGTGGAATCTTAGATATTTTTGAACCTAACTTAAATAAGTATATAAAAACTTTAAAGCAAATATTATACAAAAAATAATCAAACAATTTAGTCTCTTTTTAATTATAAAAATAAATAAAGTCTATATATCTTTTTTTGTCTTGACCTTTTTTATTTATTGTTTCACTTTTGTTTTTGCATTTTAATTATTTTTTGTGCCGGTTATTTTATTGTGTTCATCGTTATTAATACGATTCTGTGCAAATTGTTTTTATGTGTACACATATGTTATGTTATAATCATGCTTTGATCTACAACTTTGTATTCCAATGTTATTTCTTGATTGTAATGTGTTTTGTGCATCAAATAAATAAATAAATAAAAGACATTCAGACGGATGAGTGCCAATCCTACATCATGAACTAAAGGTGAGTAGTAATTACGTACATAATATCCAGCTACAACACATCACACAGGTACACGATCTCCTCGTCTCATAGTCGCCACTCGTCTCATAGCCGCTACTGTCTATAATAGACAAACCTCATAATTCTTTAGGTAGGTTTTTTTTTCAGACAAGAAATCAGAGTCCTTTGATGACTAGCCGCCCATAGGCATTCGTATTATTGTAATTCTACATCCAATGAGCTACCGGACAGTAGTGCGAAACTTGATAGTATATCTGTTGCTTTACGGCGTCGTTATGTGAGCGAGAGAGCAGTGCAGCATGGCACTACATTCATACAAAATGCAACAACAATCAATGAGGTAAACGAACCGACTGCTAACGCTATTTAATTGCTATTTAATTTATTATATTTACCCATAGAGCAATAGAGCACACACATACACACACGTTGCTAAGGTGTATTAGAGCTGAAGCGGGCTGTAATGTAGCAACTGCCTATTTAGAAAAATAGGCTATGCCATGTTGTGAGAAGTCTTATGATTACATATCGTATACAACATATAAAATTTACACAATATGTGCATTAAGAAGAAGATGGCGAAAACGAAGTGTTGATCGATCGTTCATAGGTAGGATGACGATGTCCGTGCAGTAGCCGGTCCGGGATAGATGCGAGGGAGATAGCAGGAGATCGGTCCACTTGGCGTTCATTGAAAGAGGCCTATGTCCAGCAGTGGACCGATAAGGGCTGTTGATGATAATGATATGCAATATGCATTCTTAAGACACAATCCTTTTTAGGGAGTTGTGAAACACAACATACTTAAATTGTACAAATTGAAACTGACTTGGACCATTCCAATTGATTGTTTATATTTTACGTCCTCTATTTCTCTCGATTCTGACTCACAACAAGATCCCGTAAAATGTTTAAGGGTAGCGCAGCTACCATCTGCTGATTGTGCAATTCGGACAATTGACAATCCGTGCAAATATCATCTACAATGGATTTATACGGAACGTAATAAAGTGGAACGTAACTTGTAGCGCTCTCGGCATGGTTTTACAAAAATATAGAATACACGATTCCAGAGAGTCCGTGATTGTAAATATATATATTTTTGCAAAGTGAACGTTAATCGCATAACTTTACGTAGTTTTTAAGAAGCCGATTCTATTTGAAAGAAGTGCATAAACGAATATAAAAATATGTTTTTGCAAATTCGGGGTTACGCGTACTTTTGTAACCTGTTTTTTGTGCCCATCTTTTCAACGGACAGTCTTGAGAAGCTGACTGCGTATCTTGATATTTCGTAAAACGATGGCATTTGCAGAGTTTTTGTTTTGAATATGGTAAGAGCATTTGTTAAAGTTATTATATTGATATAGAATATTAGGTAAGGAATAATTACCTAATGGATTGAACAGAAACATTTTTAGGACAATTTTTTTATAGTGTAGGGTAAACGAGAAATCGAAGCTTTTTTTCGACCAACAACCCTCTTGGACATCCGCATTACTCTATGCAGAGATGAATTTGCCTCTTTTCCTAGTCCCCTACAATGGGTCAGGGGCTACTCACTAATTGCACGAAACGCCACAGCACTTATTTTACTTCATGGCGGTACCTGAGAGCGAGAGGTACCTTCCCAGTCGTGACAGATCCATTCTGCTGCAATGCAGCATAGCATTCCCTCTTTCTATGAATATTCTAATATTAATATATTATTAATGATAATTGCTAACTGCGCGTTAGCAATTATTATTAACCCCTGGAGAGTATCAGAGTCGGTAAGTCAGAGTTTTAGGAGCAGGTAGTGCCATGCATAGTGCTTAACACTACATCCTCCAATGCAACAGAATTGGGCCGCACGACCGGGGAGGTACCTCTCGCTCACATAATACCGCCATAAAGTGACAGCTTCAGTGTCGCTATACGGCGTTATTGGCCAGGGGGGTGAAGTAGGGCAACGCATGGGCATAGTAATTATGTGTATGTTCATGGGTGCCGGTAGTCGTAAAAAGGCCCCGATGTCTCGTTTGCTACCTATTCTATAAAAAACCAATTTAGACATTTTTTTAAATGTTACAGTTGTGTAACGGTTATTTTGGTAATAATCCATTTCTCATCATTAGCAAGGATCCTCATATCCCATTATGATTAGCTTTTGTAAATCATAACTTATACTAGCTTCAGCCTCCCTACCTTCCTCTATAAATGGACTATTCAACTCAGAAATATTTTTTTCGATTAGAACCATTATCACCTGAGATTAGCTATCAAACAAAGAAACTCTTCAGCTTAGTGTTATTACAGAAATACAAGTATAAGTAATATTTTAAAGTTCTAAAGCAAAGGCCTCGCTAAATTCTAAAGCAAAGGCCTTGCTAAATTCTAAAGCAAAGGCCTCGCTAAATTCTAAAGCAAAGGCCTCGCTAAATTCAAGATGACGACTTTCTCGTTGGCACATAATGTAGTGATGGTGATGATTTATAGAAACAAAGTTACCAACTACTTTGTATTCGATTTTAAACGCCTTGTACGTGAGTTATTGCCGAGCCACGTACAATTCTACTTTTACGATTGATCTTTTTACTTTGATATTACACGTGCACTGTAAGTACAGCTGTGATAATAGCATTGCTGTACAAATACAGATCCTGCCACATCAATGATACAAGTGAATTTCCTGTGGCAAATATATTTAGTGGTCATTATGAATTGCTCAAAGTTGCCGAAGCGCCTTATAGATAGCGGAAATATATTCACTTGGGTACAACGTTTATTGTGCTTTGATGGTCGAGGTCGGTGACACCAGCTCAGAACGGATCCGAATATGGCTTTGTTTATATAATATCAACTAGTAATTAATATTACATCTAGATATGTATAATATTTTGGAGGAGGCCTATGTCCAGCAGTGGACATCGTCCGACTGATAATGATAATGATGATTAATTAAATAGTTCGTTTGAAATCAAGCAACTGGAAATGAAACAGCCTTAATATAGAGATACTTATTAAGATCGGTAAAAACTTTTGGAGTTACAAATAGCACAATCATAAAACAAAATGTTTCATGCAAATATCGTGAGAAAAAGATAGCCAGGCAAAAGGGCTGGGAAAAATCAAAATCTTTACGCACTTTTGCCGAAACTATTGGGCCAGCGCTATGCACTTTGACCAACTCCAACAGTCATGGATAAAAATACACAAGCCTTAGCCCAGGTTGAATTCATGATTATAAAGAGTTTCATTTTCGTTGTTTAGTGGTAATCATGATAGACCCTGTATACGTTCAAGAACACGAATGTGTCATAAATAGATGTAGGAAATTTGAACAATTTCTAACAACATTCCGAAAATGGAAAGTTGCCGGTGTTACACCCCCCGTGCCTATAGAAGACGTTAAGCCGACCAGGTCTTTGATATCTTTCCGGTGTCGGTCACTAAAATCAATTCAGTCGTTTTTACGTGAAAGAGAAACAAATATCTATCTATACTCACAAAGTTTCACGTTTATAATATTAGTAGGATTGCAGCGCGCTTGCCAAAGTGAAACACTTCGGGACAAATTGCGTGGAAACACCAATTTTCACTCAGCAAACACTTATCTGGAAAGTCCGCAATGAACTGGAGGCGTTGTCCCGACACAGTCATATTTCACCGTGTTTACCCCGTAGACTTGAAATTACACAACAAAGACGAAGTTCCACATGATACCACTTTATATATACGGTAAATGAATGTCCGTTTCAGGTAGTGCCATACTGCATTGCAGGCTGCGGATGTTTATGGTGTCGGTACTTATGAAAAGGCTCCGTCTCGTACATGCCCTTGTTATATCAAAAGTTATATTCGTCGATCACTCCCCATAAAGATCCGCATAATGTTTATTAGTGTTCTCTTCCTATTTTCATCCAATGTAGAAATGTAAACTCACACACCGGACGAAATAAAGGTACAGCTGCCATTTTACGGCGGTGTCATATCAGCTAGATGTACTACCCCGATCGCGCCGGCCCAATTCGGCTGCAATGCAACACACTACCTCTTACTGAATGGTACAGACACCGTCCATATCATATCATCTCTGTTCCCATGTGTATCGCAGACTGTCTCTTACAAATATGCTAGTTAAATCATCAGCAGACCGCTGTATCGTCGTGTTTTGTACGGCAAGAATTATAGATGCAAGAACATTGATTGACAAAAGTACCCAACAGCAATAAGGTCCGCTCAAGGGGTGCTGTAATTTGTAATTTTATCTCGTATGCTATCAACTACGCAGTACTTTCATAATGGGTGTCATGTTATTTTAAATTACTATATTATAATTACATATTTACATTTTTAATATTTCCATAATTAAAAACTACAATTGATATTTGCTATTAGACTAATTTTACATCTTAAAATGTAATTCATTAATATTTTAGTATCAATTATAAAAATAAAAATTATATAAAGGGGACAAAGTTATAATAATATTCATTCGTTATTCAACTGTTTAAAAATCAAATCCGCGGTTCGTTTTGCAAATACCCACAACTGTTTTTTTTTTCCGCTGGGCAAATCTTCCAAAGATACACAGTGCCAGGGGTTGAACAGCTGGGTTATGTGAGATTTTTACAAGCTAAAACCCCTACGATGGCCACATTCGGCGATGCGGAGGGATTGAGGGAATTTAATCCGAACGTCATCCGATGCCTCTCCTCGTACACTCCGCTCTAAATTAGATGAGTTCGTCTCTGGGAGTCCTAACCCACAGCTGTAACTTGTACTAGCGATCCGCCCCGGCTCCGTCTGTGAATCACGGGGGCCCGATTGCTACCTTAACAGAATTTATAGATCAATGCGCATGGGTCATCATAATAATGAAATACCTTTATCGTGTATTCACCAGAACTGGTTTTCATTATGTTAAAGTAAATTTAACTAAATTTGGGCCATTTGGTCTCTGTATGAAACTGGTCCCTTCCTGGCGGGCTAACAAATTGTATTCAATATTTTCGAGAATGATATTTAATTACAAATTATTTGTACATATTATATAAATATTAGTAAGAGATAATACCATGTTGTACTGCAGCGGAATTGGGCCAGCACGACCGGGGAGATACCTCTATTTCGCTTGATACAGCCGTGTAGTGTCGTCTATAGTGTCGTTTGTAAGTAGCCGGTGGCCCATTGAGGGGAGGTGAAAAGGAGGGGGACGCATCGGCATAGTAATTATTCTGATGTTCATGGGTGTCGGTAGTCATAGAAGGGGTGAGATGTCTCGTTTATCTCCAATAACCGTATTAGTGTGTATTGAGTGAGGCCTATTCTTAGCTCCCCGCCATGGTTCAATCCTTGTCTTGGCCACCGTCCCACCGGGTTCAGTAGCCTGGGGCATAAGCAGGCGAAGCTAACTCCAGGAGGAGGAGGCGCTCTTTGTACCCCTCCTATAATAAGAGGGGACAAAAGAGCCTTTGCGTATGGGCAAGGGGTGAGGATGGGACCTTAACCCCATTACATCGACCCAAAGCTGGTGGGGTTGTCCTGTGATACGGGGCAGCCCTGCTGTAGAGGAGGCGTCGGTCCCTTAGGGCACTGACTAGTCGTCAACGTTCATCATTTGGCCCTGCTAATTAGACATTCCGGTTGTTGTTCCGGGGCACTTTACTGAGGACGGCACTGATGACACTCCCGATAGTTTTTGGTTTTTGTGTGTATTCGTTACTGTGACGTGCCACGAGCCCTACACACCACTGATGCCACCCGGGGTCAGCAAAAACGCGTAAATGAGTTTCCCGATGTCCAAAGGGACTTTGTCCCACAACGTGGTTCAAACCTTGTCTTGGGGGTGGGGCTCAATAGCCCATGGTGAACCCAGACAATTTGGGCGAAGGCGGTTGACTCTTTAAAGAACGAAAAGTGCACTAAATAGCAGGAGGCATACCGTCCCCAGTCGTGCCGGCCCAATTGTGCTGCAATGCAACATTTCTGTACTAAGATATTACTACTGCTACTGTAAATATGCGAGTGTGGTAGGATGTAGGTATCGAGGATGTTCAAGGCTGACATTGACCGGGTACTGTCCGAAGGTGGTGTCAAGAGTATTCGCAACTGGCGTGTCTGTATGAATAGAGTAATGAATGTTTAGGAGGCAAGGCATGTATGTAAGGATCGTTATGTACGGCATTCCGTTCTCTTTGCCTACCCCATTAGGGAGCTGGTGTGAAGATGTATACGAGGGTGGATTGAAAAGTACTCGGCCTAACAGATTCATTCAATTCCAAAAATCAAATCTACCTACATTATTTAGTTCAATTCAGGCTAGTTAATTGAGTGAAGTTCGAAACGTGTGCGATAATTAGTTTTGATTTCATATCTCTTCGTCGAAGGGGCTATCATCGAAAGTCACCCATGATGCTAAGGTCAGTACTTCAGAAGATTCTGCTCTGTCTGATTCATCGTCAAAAAATGTATGCAGAATTCAAGCGTGGTAAAGATTGTGTGAAAGACGAACCCTGCTCTGGAAGGCCGTCGATGTCCACTACTGACTAAAATATTAAAAAATACTTGATTTAATTATAGGAGACAGCCAATTAAAAATTAGAGAGATAGTCGAGATAAAAATCATCTCCTATGAACGAACTCAAAAAGTCATACTTTTTGTATTTAACTAACAAAATGAGTGATGCTTGCTGGAATAAAGATTACTATTATTATTAATGTAGTCAGCGAATTAGGTTTCCACAAGGTGTCTGCGAGGTGGCTTCCGCGACTGCTTTCAGTTCAACAAAAAAGGACGCGATTGACTACTTCACGTGTCTGTTTGGAGTTATTTGAAGCCGATGCAGATAATTTTATGAATTGGTTTGTTACAATGAACGAAACATGGGTTCATTACTGTACGTCAGAAATAAAACAAATATCGAAACAGTGGTTGGTTGACCACCACCTAAAATGGCTAAGTCAATTTTGTCGGCAAATAAGGTAATGGCTTCAGTATTCTGGAATTAGTAGGGTGTGATTATGATTGATTATCTTTAAAGGGGTCAGACTATAAAGCCTGATTACTATTGTGTCTTACTACATTATTTACGCGAGAGGAATCCAGGAATCCCGGACGCTTTCCTTTTATTTCATCTCCCCCAGACCTAAAAAAGTACTTGGAAGGTTTTTAGACGATTGGATTTTAGACGACGAGTTTAAAACAGCAGTAGATGCACAGACTCCTTAGAGTCTTAAATAATTTCTTTCGCAACGGTCTAAATGCTTTAAATGGGAAATGGCAAAAGTACATCGAACTTGAAGGTGATTATGTAGAAAAATAAAAATATAACTGATTTAGTATGAGTTTATTTTCTTGGTTATGCCGAATACTTTTCAATAAAACCTCGTATGAAAAATTTAACAAAATGAGAACCAAAGGAAATATAGTATGTTGTACTTGAAACAGTTTCACTACTCTGAAAAAAATTGTTTCGCGGGAAATTGTGAGAAATAATAAAAAGTAATAGTAAAACAAAAATTATACTAAAAAATAGCTTCGAAATTATTTTTGAATGAAATAGTTTATATAGCCTTCATTTAAATCAACTATCTGGAAGTTCTAGAAGTATCCATAAGTTATAAAAAAAGTATTATGTCAAAATGTTTGTTTTTTTTTTCAAAAATATATCTAGCCCATTGAACTAACTTTCTTAAAAGTATAAGTAACTCCTGAGAAAGTTTTGCATGTGCTAAAACTATTAACAGGACAACGAGATCTGGTGAAATATAAATTCTGGTCAAAAATCACACCGACGCGGACGGCATTAAGTTTCCGGTTTTATTTGATTTTTTTCGCGTGAAAATATGACATAAACGATATTACACTTTTAGATAAAAAGATATATGTAAAATCATGTTAAGTGTTTTCATAATTGGCGAACTAAAGAGGCTGATAAAAGCCGGCAAAAAGAGCCCTGTAGGTTGACCGCGCTTGAACGCTTGCAATTGCGTCTCATGAATATAAAAACATTTTGCACACAATACGAGGCTGTTCTGTTCCTGGAGCAGTCGGTTCCCTGTCTCATTATAATATATAAGACTTGTAGTATATTTAACAAGTATTTGCGTACGCCGCAGTGGAATGAGAGAATACACGTAAGCAACACGCATACTGCAGTGAAATATCACATTATTATAAAACAGATTTATGAAGCAATATCATTTCTGATCATGGTAATAATCATTAATAACATTATCTTATCGCAGTGCATCTCACCCATAGTCGGTCCCCGTCGATAAACTTGCTATTACATCTCTAATTATATCAAATCTTTACTAATTTCTACGATTTAGTTAATTGCATAAAGCTTCTTCCGAAGAGATACAACAAATACATCTCTATGATAATGACATTACGGTCAGTTTTTATATAGAGCACCTATTTAGATGCTTATCAATAGAGGAGTGTACATCAATAGTAGCAAGAAAGCTGAAGGATAATAACCCACCACTTGAATATGCTGAGTTATTAAAACATTGCCTCACTTACGGCTAAATGATGTGGAATCATGAATACTACAAATAAGTAGACAGAGTACCGATGGGTTCGCCAGTATCCCCTGTAGTCGCAGATATCTTTATGGAGGACTTTGAAGAAGCTGCCCTTCGAACTTCACCAATAACACCTAGGTTCTGCAAGCGGTACGTTGATGATACTTTCACAATTTTATCTAAGGATAAAGTAACCATATTCCTCAACCATCTAAATAGTATAAACTCCAAAATATAATTTACAATGGAGTTGAGGCATATAATTCTTTACCTTTCTTAGGTGTTTTGATCATCCGTAATCCCATTCAGCCATTCATTCAACAATACATTCAGTCATACCGTATATGGAAAACGTACCCAAACTGATCGATAGCTAAATGACAATTCTCATTACCGTCCAACACAGACGACGAGGCCTCTGTGACAAGCAACACCTGGATATCGAACTACAACATGTCAAGCAAGTTCTACGAGACAACAA
>JAFELO010002271.1:52807-90482 GCA_017140195.1 Eumaeus atala
CCGTCTGCACATATTTAAAAGGGGTGACTGATAGAATTGACTATATTCTCAAGCGAGCTTCATAAAAACTTATTTTAAACCACCGAAGAAACTTAGTCAGTTCTTACCATAAGTGAAATGCCATATTTCTCTGCAAGATGCAGGAGTGTACAAGCTTGATTGTGACTGTGAATTCTCCTATATAAAGCAAACCAAAAGATCTATAAAAACTCGACTCGAGACGTATAGCCGATATGAAACACAGACGTGCCACAAAATCTGCGGTCTGTGAGCATGCTGAGGTTGGCCCCTGCCATTACATTAGGTTCGATAAAGCGTAAATCCTCACTAGGGGACACCGATTCCTTCCAAGTATGATCCATGAGGCTATTAAAATTGAAATACATCCAAATTTCAATAGGCAGGATGGCTGATTTCTTCCCTCTGCTTGGGACCTAGTGGTAGACATGAAATCAGAAGAGAACATGACACCACAAGACAGCAAGATATAATAAGTACTGTTCGCGTTAATCGAAACGACTAAAATTATTATTCTTCGGGTTCATTTAAACACTTAGAACATCAGGACATCTGACATCTCAGTCTACCCGTGACCATGGTACCAAGTAAAGCTTCCGAAACATCGGGCTAGTTAAATAATCAAAGAAACGGCGATATAATTCGTAGAAGTGGTTTTATTGTAAACAGCAACCCAGATTAAAGTCAAACTGGACAGAATTTTAGGTAATACTGCTCCTTGTATTGAGTACAATTCACACTTAGATAACTGATTTTAGCGGTGGGAGACAGAGATGCGAAGGCGCCAGCGGGTCTGGCCGTCCAAATGAAGTCACGAATCTTGCCATGATCAAAAAAATTCAAAAAATCGTTTCGAATAATCGGCGCTTAAAGTTGCGGCAGATAGCGGAGATGGTAAGCACTTCCGCTGAAAGCATTTTTAACATTTTACACCAACATTTGCGAACGAAAAAGCTTTGCGCACGGTGGGCGCCGCGTTTGCTCACTGTTAACTAAAATCAACGTAGAGTGGACGATTCGTCAGAGTGTTTGGCGCTGTTTAAGCGCGGTACTAACGAGTTTTTGCGGCGTTATGTAACAGTAGATGAAACATGGATACATCATTATACCCCTGAAACAAAAGAACAATCTAAGCAGTGGACTGAGAGTGGAAAACCCGCGCCGGAGAAATCGAAAACGGTTTCGATGGCTGACAAAGTGATGGCAACTGTTTTTTGGGATGCTCCAGGGACTATTTTGTAAAGTAAATAAAGTGGAAAGTATTATGTAAGCTTGCTGCAAAAAAATTGTGAAGAACTCCAAAGGAAGCCTCATTTAGCCAAATAGAAAGGTTTATTCCACCACGACAACGCACCTGTGCACTCGTCAGGGGTTGCAGTTACCAAATTCCGAAACTTCAAATTGTTACCGCATCCCACCTATTCCCCAGATCTGGCCCCGTGCGTCTTCCACTTATTCCCATTCGGGTAGATGGTCAGGAAATGGTTAGGTGTGCGAAAGTTTTCATCAAATGATGAAGTCATTAGGAATATCCCTGGGGCTTGGTGATTAGGAGGAGCCACTTCACGGCCCTATTGTTACAGATACAATTTACTGAATATTCAGATTGACCGAACTCCATGAGCACGAGTTCTTGCGTAGATATGTATAGTGGACTAAAAAAAAACCTTTAGGGTCCATAACTCAAATTTAAAAACAATCATTTTGTGCCGTGTCTGTTTATCCAACGTTCTGAACGTCTGAAAAAAATGAAATAAAGGGGTCCAGCAATCATGAAGTTTGGAGATGATTGAAGATATAGAGCAATATCCCCAATTGGTTATCTCAAAGTTTGCTATATAACAGAAAAAATTCCAGGCTTGATTTGGCTCCCTAGCTCATCCGGCTGATAATAATCATGATGATGATATAAGTGACTGCAATACGCTCGCAAGTGTAAGTTTGTTAACTTTCATAAGTAGCCATGTCCGTACCTCCTGTCGGTAGGGAACCCTCGGTCCGAGAGGGTTTACCGTTTCAGACTTTACCGGTTTTTATATTAAATTAAGACAATCGGAATCGGTCACCTAAGAGAAAGCTCTGTCACCTTTTGCAACACCAATGCCATGAATTGTATACAAAATGTGAATTGTAATGTAAAAAAATTAAACTTGTAAAAAAAAAAAATCTTGGCGAAAGTTGTTTGTTTAGTGATGTGCTGCCCGGCCGTGCCCGTACACCAGAATATGTAATTAAAAAGCTAAACATTTGTGACACACTTTTAGCTAAAGTCACTGTGAAACTTTAAACATTTTTCAAAACACGGACGGACATTTTGAGGGTCCCGTACGTCAAAAGGAAAAAACGGAAGCTTTATGACAGATGGACGGATAAAAATTGATCCAATATGACGAGAGACTTCTAAAAAGATACAATGCTCGTATTTCCCTTTTGTACGGATGCTTCATTGCGCGAGTCCCACTCGCACATGGCCGGTTTTTATATATATACGGACGAGAATGATTAGTCGGAGCATTTAGACGACTATTGACGCCCATAAACATACGTATAGTGACTGCGCTCCTCAGCATATCTTGCCTTCACACTTGCTCACTATACTAGCTGTCAGTTTGTGACGATATCATGGGAAATACCTCACCGGTTGCTATGGCCAAAGCGGCTGCAATGCAGCATGGCACTACCTCGTAACTACTCACTTCTTTAATGATCCTGAGGAAACTGGTTTGCGCTAAGTGCGCGGCCCGCTCGTAAATTCACCAGAATATATAATTAAAAAGCTAAATATTAGTGCGGCATTTTTAATTAAGATTGCTAAGTATTTAAATATTACGCTCAGTGTAAATACGGACGGCCTCACGACAAGGGACGCGGGCCTACGAAAAATTATTTACCCTAACTTTCTTGCCATTGGCCCTTTTTATTCTCATTCACAAACTGCACGATGCTCGACAGCATAGCTCTCACTTAAGGCGGTATCATATGAGCGAGAGGTACCTCCTCGGTCGAGGCGGCCAATTACGCCTACAATGTAGCATGGTACTACGTCTAAATAAATCTATTTTAGAATCCTAACGCTTGAGTAGTGTAAAGTTCAACATTGGTCTGCTCTGTCAAAAGATACGGAGAATTTCACATAAAAACTAAACGTGTTAGATTGCGAAACTTTCTCGTTTTTTCTTTGGTATTGTGTTCTAGTTGCTTCTAATTTCTCTGCCTCGTGGTTCAGCCGTAAGCATTTCGTCCCACAGTCGTCGTAATTCGAGTCCCCGGGTCGGACCATATTGACGTTAGTACCTTTCAATTTCTAATAACATTCCGAAGTCGGGTACTTGGCGGTGTTAAGCCGTCGGTCCTGCGCCTGATTCTTCTTCGATCGCGTCGAATTGCCACCTTATCCGAATATGATTTTACTTCACTTCATTATTTCTGGACCGATACGACTTAGAAATCCTCAAGAAAAATAGCCTACGTATCTCTAAAATGCCGGCAACGCACCTGCAAGACCTCTGATGTTGATATCCGTGGGCATTGGTGATCACTTATTTACTAGTGGCCCAACTGCTCGTTTGTCTCCTGTGCTATAAAAAAGAAGTCAAGTGGAGCAAAGGGTGCACTTGCGCCTGCACTCACACTTGTGCACTATAATATGTCCTGCGTACTATTATTTTCTTATTAATATTATTATTATTACAGTGTTCTAGTTATATAATAAAATATGAGCCTCGGTTATGTAACCAACGCCGAACACCTACGAAGTAGACCGCTACCGCAAATTGTACCACAAACGTTGCTGCGGGAAATATTGTACAATAATTCACTAGTCATCGAACGATGGTCGAAATTCAAACACAATTTTAAAAATTTTTGGTCGAAAATAATTTAAAAGTCAAATTGAAATATGTTAACCAGTTGACAATTTTATTACTCATACAAAATGTAAAAATAATAAAAGTAAAAAATATTGGCATCCGATCCAGGTCTCGGGTAGCTTTAGCCTGACGATTTACGTGCTTAACATATCCAAGGGGACCACTAATTTTTTTAAGACGTCATTTTTAAAATTTAAAGTAATCTTAATCACTCTTGTAATTTTTGTGTAAAAGATTAACAAACATATGTGTAAACTTTCGCATAAATAATATTACAAGGATTAATTATCCGTATTTACAATTTTAAACAATAAAGTAAATTAGATAGTTACACCTTAAATCTTTTACATTCTTTCTATAATATAAGCGGGAACACGAATAATCGAAGCCTTTTCGTGACTACTTACGCCCTTATGCTTCAACTAAATTGTTATGCAGGCGCGCTAGAATGCGAATGCCTGCCTCCACCGGAAACTCGCAACAACACGAATCAATTTGTAGCAGTAACATGTGAGAGATGTCATCCCAGCGCAGCCATCCATTTAGCGCGATACTTTAAGTTACATTTACATTTGCGAAAAAAACGATACAAAAATTAACATTAGCTCTATTTAGAAGGGTCTTCTGTTTCTGTGTAGACAGGGGTGGATGAAATATGAGGGTATAATGATAATTTTATGAAGTACTGTCGTGTACTCAATAGGTGTTCCAACATCACAGTAAATTACGTGCCTGAATTCGCAATACCTAATGGCCGCCTACCGCCGTACACCGACTCCGTAGCCAAGGTTCTAGTTAGATTCTATGTAGGAGTTCGTCTGCTTCGTGTTTTAGTGGCAGCCATATTCAACCAAACACGTGAGGTACTGTATTCGAGTCCCGGATTGAAATAGTCTGAAGACGGGAGGTTTGGTGTGTTACATCCCCTTGCTTCGGAGAACACATTAAGCCGTCGGTTGATAGTAGTCTCTATATAGATGGATTTCGTGGCCGAAATTCGGCTAGGACAAAATTATTATTGTTGTGTTAAAATTTTGTAACAACTTAGAAGGTTTAGAACTATTACATTTAGGTCATCAGATGATTATTTTGATATATCCCCGTGACAAAGACTATTGTCAACGATTAAACCCCCCTTACTGGTAAGTATGTTGATACTGTACATTTTTACTTTAATTTAATAAAGCGGAAGAGCTTTTTGTTTATTTGTTTAACCACGCTTATCTCTGGAACTGCAGGTCGGATTACTATAATTCTCATTGTGTAATAGCAACATTAATTAGGAAGGCTAACTATAGTGACTATTTTACAATGTCTATGATTACGATAAATAATGTTTTAACGGTTGTTAGCCTTCTTCATTTATTTGTAAAATATTCATCGCAATATATTTTGAAACAATTACTTTCGTATATACTTCATTTGCTTATACCAATATTATTTGTATAATCTTAATCTTATTATTCTTATTCAGGCACTAAGCTTTGTGAATGTCAAATGAAAATCAGCGCCATGTCTTCTGCTAAGTGCTGATGCGACAAATACCGAGTGACCACCTGAATTGATCACAGTACCAAGATATTTCCAATAACTCTATTGTATAATTATTTTATAATATTGTGTTGTGGTCAATGAACTCTTTTTCTTTCTTTCTTTCGAATAATAATAACATTTGGATACTTACCACACCACATTAGCCTAGCCACTTGCTAGGTACTACAAGGACTTGTTATTTGGGCGGCATAATTAAATTGAAAATATTTTCGTAGTGAATTTAAGAAATTAAAAAAAATGTTTTTAAGAACAAAATACATAGATAATGAAGCGATTGGAACCCGCGATGGTTGGTGTAGCAAGGCTTATCCGAGCCGCTTTACCATTGGGCCAGCCCGTCGTCAAAACAAGAACATTCTTATATATTTTCAGATGGATGAGCCGCAGTTTAATTGAACATTCTGTTCATAGCCTCAGGGTGCGGAATATTCAAATCTGCGATCCGTGTTGACGATATTAAAAATGATCCTCTCAAAAATGGTTTCCCCTAAACAAAAGGATGGACAGACACAAATATGTAACTGCGAGCATAATAGGTTGTAAATGCAAGAAATAAAAAAACACCAAAAAATCTTTTTCTTTTTCTACCCGGGAACGTTCGCAAAATATTGTGCTCGCACGAATAAAAAATTACTAAGTAAAGGAATTTTTTAGATAGCCTTCGCTTAGGAGACAATGCATTACGTAAAATAAAGAATCACGCAGATCTAATGGTTCATTTTGTCGTTGTTTCCTTGGAGTTTACAATTATAATAATTTTAGAAGGTACATAATTTCATAATGGTATACATTATGTAACTATATCAATTTAAGGAAAAACCTTATAAGAGGTTCTAT
Source organism: Eumaeus atala (assembly GCA_017140195.1). Classification (NCBI taxonomy): domain Eukaryota; kingdom Metazoa; phylum Arthropoda; class Insecta; order Lepidoptera; family Lycaenidae; genus Eumaeus; species Eumaeus atala. The sequence continues at coordinate 59,086 of JAFELO010002271.1, forward strand.
TGACAATAGATGCGACAATGACATTTCTATCATTTTAGACTAGCCTAATATAAAATAACTATGTTAAGTTTAATTTTAAAATATAAAAATATAGCTATCACCTTAGATATGCAGTTCAAGGTTACTAACACATTAAGATGGACTTAATAAATTATTTTATTATTATTAGAATGTTCGGAAAATGATAGATAGACGTCGTCAATATCACGAACACATGAAATTCTTCACAAGTAAAATGTTGACACTTTCTGATTGAGACTGCATATTTATGTAAATGTAAAATTTTATTATGTACAGTACGTTTTAGCTTAGTTAGTAAAGACAGAGAAATATATGATTGTAAAAAATAAATAACTATGTAGAGTAGGGAAATGTTAACCTTATTTATGAAGTTTAGGTACATTAATTATTATAGTTCTAATGTGGCTTTCGGTTACAGCGTCGTTCTGATCTTTGTCGCCATTTTCATATTCTACTTTAGATGTCAGGGTCCGACACTGCGCGCCAGCTTCATCTAATTGATGGAGGCGTCACATTACACTCACTTATTGTATGGGAAGTACACAGAAATACATGATTCACCATCACCATCATTAGCAGCCCTTATCAATCCACTGTTGGATATATAGGCCTCCAGCTACTCGTATCCATCCCGGACCGGCTACTGCAGAGATATCGTCTTCCCATCTGGTGAGTGATTGACCTATATGTCAAGTACACTTCCTAAACACGGCATCCACTCTAGAACCTTCCAAGCCCTAAGCCTCCGGGACTTCTGTATGAATAAAATATATGAATCCGAACCCGATCCAGACTCCTGGTGCTTCATTAACTCTTTTACTTCTTGTATGTACACCAAAGGAAAGGTAATGGCATCAGATTTATCAAATCCAGCAACCCTCTAACCGCTGAACGAATAGACATTGTAAACAACGGTTATAAAACTAAAACAATGTCCATAGTGTTCTTTCCTCCAACATTATGAGATTGAACGATGGGGTTTCCAGATGTAGTTCGGGAGAGACAGTGCGGTTCCAGTTCGACTTTACCGTCCTGGGATACAAATACATATTCGTATGTTCAGTTGTATTCTGTCATATACTTTTCCGACATCTTGCCTCATAATATTTTTAAACAACAACTAAAACCGTTATTTATATACATAAAACTATTTCATCTAGAAACTTGAAACTCGTAACAGAGGTTACTTTCAATACGTCTATGGGCACTAAGCATGATTTTTTAGAAATTAAAACTCTAAGGGGCGAAGTTTACAATATGGAAATTTACTATACTGTACGGGCGAAACCGCATAGCGCTGCTGGTTACTACATAAAGTAGAATCTTCTTTGACTAGTTCCTCAAACAAGTTCGGACCGAGAGGTGTACAAGATTTTCTTACATTTCAGAGTTCACCAACTATATTTACATATATACTACATACTAGATATTTCATCATAACTAAAAGCATTCCTAGGAATTTCCCGAGCCTTTGTTATATTGACAGTAAAAGACGTTGCTGTTTCAATCACTTTTTTCATCCATCAATTTCAGTTTTTTTTTATTATAAAGAAAAATAAAACGTCTCGTTACATACTTATTCACCGACCAAAACTTAGTGATGTTAAAGATAACATTACTATAATAATTACCTGCAACAAAAATATTAAAATATTACAAAAACATAATAAAAAATAAATGATAAAGTTTAATAATAAAATAATCAACTCTTAAGCATAAAAAATAAGCAAAATAAATGAATGAAATGTATTTTTTTTGCAAATACATAACATAATAACAATGCTGTAGCCGAAATACAGCCATTTTTGTTGACGCTAGCTTACTGCGCAGGACATCTATATCACAATATATAAATATATTATAACATAATATATGTTCTTTGATTACTACTGTCACTTTTCCTTTAATTACGATGAGACGGTACCTTTCACAGGAACGGAAAGAAATCTGCATATTGGTACGAATTGCCATCTTTGACCTAATCCATTATTAAAGCCGACCCAATGGCATTCCCTTTTGTATATTTCATGAAGTTTATACTCCTTAATTTTTAACTTGAAAATGTTGAATAAGCAGAGGAATACTGTTATATTTATATTACTAACATAGAGAAGTTGGTATAGCCTATATAAGAATCTAGATCCAGAAATACAAAACTGCCTACTAGAAAACCAATTTAACTGGTCGAAACACTGAAGCTTAGCACAAAATAATACCCTAATTTAATTTATTTTCCTATAATAGTGTCACTAGTCTGTTAAGCAGTTTTGTAAATATAATCTGTTCAGTGATTTTTCTGGTTGACTGCTATGTCAAATGACGATAATATAAAAAAGGACTTTAATCATCCTTTTTCCATGGCCCGTATTAGCCATCAATCATTACTCAAAGCAAGAAGGAAATATAACGAACTGACATCAAATCGTTTCCTCAAAATAACATCAATATTATATATCGTCAAGCGTTGTTGCTGATGAAGAAGTTGTTGATCGAATTCAATAGGGTCACTATTCAGATGTTTTCTGTGTATGATATCATATGCTTGAGAATTTTAATAATATGATCGATATAATATAGATCATTTGACATGCATACATACATCGAATACGTATAAAAAGAACCTAACTATAGAAGACATAAAGAGTAGTAGAGAGGTTGCGTATTGTGTCATTGTCACAGCATTATTTCTGTTGATCTCAAATCAGATAGGGGCAAAGCTCACCTCGCACCTGGCAGAGTACAATAAGTAATATTAAATCACAATTTGGACACGTTATAGAGATAACAAGCGTGAATAAAACCGTACAATGTAGGCACGTGTAAAGGATTTATGCATTAAACCATGAAATGATAATAAACAGCTAAAATCAAAAGAATCTCGTAACTCCAGCTCGTTCTCCATTATAAATTACCGGGCGAATGAAAAAGACTCGTAACTTTTGTTATCTGCTCCCATTAGGGTTCGCAGCGACCCTCTGAGAGGAACGCAGCTGCCCGCCACGATACTACGCATATGCACACAAAGAAATCTGAGTTAACACAGAAATACACGTGTCATTTCGGATAATGCTTTTATGTAGAGCTGCAATATGTCTCTATCCGGGCTCCCATTTCGTTTTTAAATCTATTATATGCTCCCATCGTTATGTCTATACAGAAAGCTTTTATGGAAAGCCTAATACTGATAAAACCGGGCCAACCAGGTCCACACGTGTGTTCGTTACGTTTGGCTAAATTAATAAATGCCTTTGACAAAAACTGGATCCGATAGACATTAATGGAACCTTTCAGACCGGCTGCTGCGAATCGATATAACATATTTTTTAAATAAAACAACATTAGCTTGTTTCTTTTGAAGCGGAAATTTCTTAAATTAAATATAAGTGGTTGTTGTAGCATTTGCGAGGCACACATTTGATGATTATCATCATCGTCATTATCATCTCCAGCCCTTATCGGTCCACCGCTGGACATGGGTCTCTTTCCATGAACGCCAAGACGACCGATCACCTGCTACTCGCATCCATCCCGGACCACCAACAGCACGGAGATTGCCTTCCCATAATTTTAATTATATACCATTAGCATATTGTTTAATAATAAGAGAGATTAGAAGAACAACTACGGACGTAATTTATAACATTTTAATGGACGAGATTATTTAAAATTGAACGAATAATCAAGAATGAAAATCTGTAATGTGTAAAAAATAAGAAAACGAAAACTTAACTTTGTATGGAACCTATACAAAGTTAATAAAAAGTCTTCTCAACACATATTATCAGTGATATTTAATAAACAAATTTGCATGTATCTAGTAGACGATATTACTTGACTAATGATGAATAACATTTCATTATATACTCTGTAATTTATATTAAAGAATTAATTTTAGTTACCGGTCTAAAGCAAGTTAGTTTCACACTCAGAGGGTTTCATATCAACATGACAACTGTCAAAGTTGGCAAATTTACATGTGCGAGCGAATGCAATTATTTTGTATAAACTGAACTACACACATAAGCCTAGTCCGATGAACTGTAGAACAATAGCTCTACCAACCAGTAGTAAGTCCGTTTCAAAAAAAAAACAGATGTAAGTTTGGAATGGTCTTTTTTCTCATGTAGAAAAATAAAAGACCAAGTTTTGGATTTTTCTCTTTACCTACCTTGTACTATAAGAAAACCGCTTCTTTGTGCCTGTGCCTAGTTCTAAATTCTAGAATAAGATATTGTAAATACTTTGTGCAAAGAAAGTGTTTTATTATTATTATTATTATCATCATTTCAGCAGTCCTTTAGATTTCTTAGGCTATAAGGCTACCGGTTTTTTTTATTGAAGTACGAAAGCGTAAAAGTACACCAATAACCATTATATTAAAAATTCGTCAAATTATTTTCGGCTCAAAATATCCTGAACATTTAATATTACAATATTTGAACAACTTTGCAAATAGATTATATTCTATTCCATCGTATTTAAAGCCACACCGAGACCACACACACAATATAATTTAAGCACATAAACGGTTTTTAAAGACAGAAGTTTAAAGTCTCACGTATGTTTGAAACCTTATAAGGCTTTCATAAGGATTCTGCAATTATGTATAATGCATTCTAAACGTTTTCTTACACAGCATAAACAATAATTATTAATTTTTAACACGACGGCGATGCGTTTTCCTCCTTTTCATCTCCAATAGGCCACCGGCTATTCACAAATGGGTCACAGAGATCGCCCGTTACGATGGTATTATGTGAGCGAGAGGTACCTTCCCGGACGTGCTAGCCTGATTCGTCGTAATGCATCATGACACCCTTGCAAATTCTTGTAATGGCAAAGTGTTTGAACTTATCTATCTTTTCTTAATACTGTGCAATACAATACCTGCAAATATTTTATTTAATAGATGCTATGGCGATATTTTAACTCCCCTGTCGTAGATTACCAAGGGCGTCGCCTATGAATGCGTCAGTGGCAATACTGGCATAATTATGCTGCAGTATCCCCACTCCAATAATTAATGGAGGAATTTATATTGATTAGTTAATAATGACCCAATATTGTTATTGAATCTGAAACAATGACATGATAATGTTGTCCCTAAGTTTTGATTAATAATGGAGCAAATTCCTGGTAATACTGGATTATTATTATAATCATGGCTATATACAATCATTGATGTACACAGAGGGTTCAAATAATAAATATGTAATTGGATTTTGACTACGTTTAGGCTGCGTGGCGAAGCCTGCCTTTATGCCTCGGGAAGACTTGTTACTTATTGAGCGACAAAGGTTTAAACCAAACAGAACTCAGTTTATTCGAGTTTTTCATTTGACCGTTTTGAAGTGAGGCGGTGGTCGCTGTCAAATACATTTAGTATTCGATAGACGATGGGTTTACTTACGTAAGTGAACGTTTGAAGTACAGCATACGCTATACACTAAAATTTACGTGTAGTATGCGCAGTTAGCGAAATATCGCTTTTATTTTTTTTAATAATAATACAACTATAGCACAATCATAGATATCAGTAAGGAAGGTTATATCCAGCACAAAAGTTTTTTGGATCATACGCATTTCCTTAACGTCACACTTTGGAATTGAGTGTTACTGAATAGAGTTAATCTACTTTTTATGGCGACTCAACCGGGGAGGTACTTCTCACTCACTAGATCATTAAGCAGCCAGAAGACGTCCACTATTACATTTACCATAATAAAGACGTAAAAACACTGCTATACTGTCACTCGACTCATCAAATTGAAGGTGTGATGAAAAATGTAATATTATTATTGTCCATTAGCAATACCACATAGTACATCAGATAACGTACATGCGCAGCGTTCCCAGTGTGTGCGGCGCACGCAGTTCAGCTACGTGTGTAGAGTGTAGCATATCCGTAGGTCGCCGCGGCAACCATCCCATTGTATTTACCGAATAACCGAAACTTAACACGCGCCTGTATCCACACTGGACGGTCAGGCAGTGGTTCCATCATTAAATTGTCACCGATTAGCTTATTGTCAATTACTTTAGCTACCGCTTAGCCTTCACGAGAGTATACGAGACTCAACATTTTGACGTCCCCTGTACTACGTTTATTTTACACAACAAAGAAGTTATACATATACAATACTGATTATTGTACATATACAATGTAGACAGTTATGACGTTTTAACTATGCAACGTAAAATACTACAATGTACAGAATCGACGCTAAACTGAGAGAACAACAAATGTTTATTTAGCTCGACCTGGATTATCTGTTGCTTATTTACTAATGAAAGGTGCATATGTTTAAAATAAGTTGGCGTAGGTATTAATAATATCCAAATCACTCATATGTGTAGCTCATACCTGACATTGTGCACAGTCACAGACCGTCTCGAGTCCGAATCCCATCTCTCGTCAGCCAAAATAACAGCCCGAAACGTCACTTACTTATGTTTCTTGATGTACTACGGGAGAACGGAAGAAGATAAGTCCCATGTGACAGCGATTGAGACTCCAAAACCCTTAAATATTGCCTCCAATCATATCAATTTTAGGCCATTATTTTTCCATGTTTGTTATTTTACAAATCATAGAACAACTAGTTTCAGTGTGATCGTTTAACATTAACAACACTTAACACGCAACGTTCCAGTGTCACCACTTTTAAAGCTTAACTAACCTGCTCTTTGGTGCGTTCTAAACCAAAGTATGTGGAAGCCAAGGCCAGGCTTCTGTAGTTATCAAAGAGCACTTCTAGTTTGTCCACTTAAACTATAAAAAACAAATTACACAATATGATTGCTTTACTATTCTTTTTTCTTCTTGCTTTACTATAAGCAAGTTTTTTTCCTAGAAGTTTAGTCTTAACGTCGGAATTAAAGAAGCCATCAAGTATTTCCAATGTAACAATAATTTGTAACAATCCCAATAGAAATAGTCGTAAAACATAACGTAAGATCTAAATAATTTATATAAATAAATAAATATATATTAAGGAGACATTTATGAGAAAAATGAAACACAATGTTACTTCATCTATCGTTTATGGTATTTTGTTTTCGTTCGCAACAGATTTCAAGGTATACAAGACACATATCGAGAGTATTATATCGATTATTTTTACCCTTATAGACGAGGGGAATTAAATTCCCCTAGACATTAGAGAATGTCCCCAACATAGGGTCTGATCTTGCTTTTGATGTATGTATAAATTGTTAGTTCAATCATAATTTATAACAGGTTCACATGTTGCATTTCACCCGAATTTCGAATTCTCGCGAGGTGCCTCTTTCTCATACAATGCAGATGTCGTGACAGGTGTGCTATCGCATTTCATGCCGTGAGTTTTCAGTGGCCCATGGAGGGGGACGATGGAAAGTGGAAAACACATCTGCATAATCATTAATCATTATGAATCTGAATTATGTATGTACTTATTATTTACTGCATTTGTTTATTGTTGCTAAAATGAAAAAAATAATTATAGTAAATTAGTATTTGGACAATAGCGATGACTGTTCACATTTTTTGTGGGATACAGCTGCCAAAAATATTGTGTTTAGGTAATTTCTAATGTGCTTATGTATTTTTGTATTTTTTATTTCGTGATACTGTAACACTTATTGTCGATTGCAGCTCCAGACTAATCAGCTTAAGACAACTACTAAAAATAAATAAAATAATACTTTATTTGCATCAAATATGGTTTATACGAGAAGGCTCGCTGAAGTGGCAATGGGCTGATCACACACTCAGAAAAACAGATGGCAAATGGGCTAGTAGGGTTCAGGAGTGGACGCCGCGTTTAGGATACGAAGTGTTGGTCGACCGTTCACCAGGTGGGGACATGATCTCCGTGTAGTAGCCGGTCGGGGATGGATGCGATTAACAAGAGATCGATCGTCTTGGCGTTCACTGAGAGAGACCTGTGTCCAGCAGTGGACCGATGAGGGCTGATAATGATGATGATGATGGTGTACTCAGTACGAGGTGATAAAGTTTTATGGTACGCACGTTTCGCTACTCTCCAATATTATACAAAAATTGTAAATTAAAGCTACCCTAGATCTTAAAAACTATCAATAACACATTTAACATATTTTTGAAATTTTTGGAAATTATTTAAATGTATCTCATATAGTATTGATAAAATACTACTTACAACTAGTTACCTATAAAGCAAGAGATCCTGACCAAACACTGAAATTATGTTTAAATAGAATACTATTTTACTCGAGATATCATTAGCATGGGCTTATCATGTTGACACGTCTATATCTATACTTAATATTATAAAGCTGAAGAGCTATTTTGTTTGTTGTTCCAAATCAAAGGCATAGTCATCTCAGAATCTGTTCGATTTGAAAATATCTTCCGATATTGGATAGCCCTAGTGAATTAAATTAATGATGGAACTATTTTAAATGGTTACTTTGTTAACATTCATAGAGCGATGTCCGCGGCTGGGGGTGAATGAATTCGCTGAAAACTATACTTTGTAACGATATTCTCTATATTATACAGTAATATTCAGTAAATGACATGAATATAAATATATAATGTATTTATTGATGAAAAATAACATATATCTAATATACATATAAATATATGCTGTTTATAATAAAAAACATTCGTTCAACTATAATTGATCGAATATTAGAACTTATAATTATACATTTTGCGTCTTTACTTTCTTGCTACCAATGGATGGTACATTTCTAACATATACAATTCTTTTCAAGTGTGCACCTACTTAACAAATTTTTGAGTACTTTGCACTATCAGTTTAAACCACTATTACAATATATTTGTATGAAAATATTATGATGGAAGAGTTCAACAAGTTCTTATAATTATTATCAATATATAACAAAAGTAGTTTTATTGCAATATAAATTACAATAAAACTACTTTTACGGATTTTATCGCGGTTTATTAAATTATTTATGTAGCCACCACCCGTGTCCATGTGACCATGGTTGCTGCAAAGCTTCTGAAATTTCGGGCTACATAAATAATTTAATAAACCGCGATAAAATCCGTAAAAGTAGTTTCATTGTAATGTCTAACATTCGCATAAACTTAAGACACCAGCAATGTAAATATTTATAAATGAATGAATTTTACGGGAGACAGATTAGTACTCGCATTAAAGAAAGCGTAACGGTCTCCTTTCAACAATTTGTGATAATTCAAGGTATTAATGAATCCAATGCCACTTTATGACTAATTAAATAAATGGCGAATGTTCATCAGGTGAGAATAAACTACCGCGCGGGCGCGGTAATATTTAGACTCGTCTCTACAAAATTGCCGCGTTCAATCCGATTTCGTATTTGAGTTTATTTTGTTTAACCCAATTCCCTGTCTCGGTGTATTTCTTAAAGCCTACATAAAATATGTACCCAAATCAAGTTTAGTAAATAACGTTTTACTTTTTCTTTCGAGCTTAATCCGATTGTAACACATCGAGTGGAACTGATTCTTATCGTCAACATCAGGCTTTTGGCCTCACTCAATGAACATTAAGACTGAGACTTATTATTAGTATTAAACTGTTGAAGCTTTCGTTGACATGGATAAAAAATATAAGGTTGATTGTGTGTCTAAAAATATATTTTTTATGAAACGAGCACGTGGGTAGTGACTGCTGTACAGACTGTTACAGACGCGTTGCCGAGCTTTAAGGGTTGCGTATGCTCTTTCCTCGAGGACATCGAAGTCGTAACAGATCGGGAATACCGAGGGACGCAGCTGGTAGCAAAAAATGCATTTCACAATTTACAATTATACTAATCAATAGGGTAAGTAAGATATTCTGTTTCTTGTATCCATCTCAGCAGGATAGATATTTCATAGGGGGAAAAAAGCATTATCTGACTTTTCCCTTGGCCTTATATTAAGCGCGAGACCAACTTACTCTGCCCAATTTGAAGTATAAAAAGGGTGAACGGCTTTTATGCCGACTTTAGGTGAGTGCGAAACCACACAGACACTTAATTCCGTTGGATACATTTGCTTGTTACAATACATACAATATATATACATACAATGTACAATTAATCACATAAAAAGAAACAAAAACCGCAGACACTTTCAAGTGGCTTCACATATTTTCATGAAACATAGTTAAATATTTCACCATTAAATCACCTGTCTAACGAAAAGAGATTTATACTACGCTACGAACAGACACACACGTCTAATTCAAACCAAACATCGCTCTTTTGCGCTGGGGGTTAAAAACACAAATATAACAACGTCGTATTTGATACTATTTACACGACAGTACATTTTTGTTACAAAAATAACCCCACAAAAAACACAATCGTCTGTGCGTCAGTGACAATCGCTCCACGTATAACAAGGTCATTAGGCGAATAATGGCGGGGATTTCGTTCATAGTGAAAAGATTACAGTAGGCTACGGCAGGCTTACGGCTCATCCCCCTTAATGTACTGAACGATTATTTCTTATTTACGTAATGTTTTAGCACGGCCTCGTCTCACAGAAGCCCTATCATTGAGGCAAAATTGAGCTGACCCGACCAGGTGAATGGACACAGCCGTGAAGTCACGTCTATAACGCATATTGAACGAATTATTGGATCCCGGTCAGCTTTCTTTTAGTACAAGCAGGCAAACAAGCAGTCGTAACCTTTTGAAAACTATGCTCATACTCCTTCCCTCCAGTGGGCTACGAAAATCTCAGAAACCGTACGAAGTACGATAACAGCTGTCGCTTTGTTGCGTGTACGCTGGTGTCATCACAGCGAGAAGTACCTCCCCGGTCGTGCTGCTCTAGTTCGGTTTGTATATAGCATGAGACTACTTACTTCAACAAAATGCTATCAAAATCGAAATATTGTATTCGAAATAGGATTCTATAAATCTGTTCTTGAACACAGTTACTTCACTACTACCGGTTCGAACCTAAGCCTGACACGAGAGGAACCGGCAAAATAAACTCAACGCGGAAACACCACAAACACAATTCGACTCTGCTCTAGTGATTACGGAATGATAACTGTAACTATAAAAATTTTGTTCTAATTTTAAAAAGCTCCTGCCGTAGACGTGCCAAAAAATAAAACGAAAAAAGCTCTCAATTGTGTGTTTCGCAGGAGACCCACTAATATACTTAAAATCTCGATAGATTATATAATTTCTAAAATACCAAATCTTGTAATAAACATTGCAACAAAGAAAAAAAAATGTTTATAATATTTATTACTTTTACAGTGTGTAAATTTGATACACCAATATAAAACAAATTAAAATATAAAAAGCTTATTCAAGTTTGGCAGCAACAAGTCATTTAAACATTGAGAACAGTAATCAGTAAGAGCACGCACTGTTTCCGTGGCGAGATCGAACACATCGAACGAATCGTATGGTGTACTCCAAATTATTATGGCGTTTAGACCAAGATGCTCTCTTTAAAACTGATTATAAATCATAATCCAGCAGATTGGCACTTGATGACGGCCTCAGCTCTGATGAAGTCCAATAATTTCGCTTCCGACCAATACTGCGCAGAGCTTTATGACTCGGCAATACTCGGCTTGCTGGAAGGACCACACTTGGTCATTAACATGGCGTTGCAAGAGGGCTTGACTACCTTTTCAAGAATGGTGTCTTGATACACCTGTGCCGATGATTTGATACCATTTTCACAAAAACATGGCTCAGTCTCCATAGCTAACACCCACCGAACCGTCACTGAAGTCGGTCAATGCCCCACGTCTCACTCTGTCAACTATTTCGGAAGCTTCCTTAAAAGTTTTCTGTATTTATGCAGTTATTTTGTTCATTAAAATTTTCTCATTTGTATTATTTTAATTTCTCATTTGGAAAAAAATTTGCAGTATGAAGAGAGCATTGGGGAGGAAATAAAGCCGGTACATAAGGATCTTGATATGTGACGCTCCGTTCCCTCTGCCTACTCCATTAGGGAACTGGCGTGAAGATTTCACTAATAAATATAATAAATATGACCGTCTGTACATGAAATTTATATGTGTAAAGTCACAATTCATAATCATTGCTTTAAGACGTTTCTTGTTACTTAGACTTAGTTTCTTTTATTTTTTTTACGTGCAGAATAAAACATACTACATTTCAAAAATATTGAGTGAGCGAATGTTGAGATCAATCTTAGGAGTGACTAATAATGTAACCCCAGCTTTACCCCTGAAGAAATGAAATACACTAAAGTCTTCCTCGGGAAACGATCTATCCATGAGTAAGAATCACATGAAAACCTGTTCTGTAAACTATGAGAAAATCGATTTCATGCAGACAGACGGCTTGGGAAATTGGTGTATATTAATTATAGAACTACACTAACGATCAGCTGTGGTTCCGCCCCAGGAACATTATTTTTCTTTCCATTTTCATGAAAAATTAAATAATTTTAATGAAAAGTTTTATTTACTCATCAGGATTAATTATACTGCGAACATAACAAGTAATTAAAACTAATGATTTTCTAAATAGTTTACATAACTTGTGTAACAATTGTGACGGAAAATTAGGTTGCTTCATGCAAACAATTATTGTTTTGAGAGGTTACATGAATATGTTTAATTTAATGAATTTTCGGGCAAATAGACTGTGTGGGAAAATATTTTGATTGATAAGTTTAAAGTATTCTCAAGAATGTTATTTTATGGTTTAGAATGAGGAATCGGAGCTTTTCGATGACTACCGACGCCGATAGACATACACATTATTGTTTTTGTTCAGATAGGTTGATTTCCGATTCCGTTTCTTCTCCCCTCTGATGGGCCATCGGCTCCTCACAAACCGAAACGCGTTATTACAATAGGGAGAGGTGCGCCCGGCTGTCACTTTAGCGCGGTATCATTTGTGCAAGTGGTATTTTCCCAATCGAGGATCCCAGGTGTATGATATGCCAGGGGTTGATCATGCCTAGCATAGGCTGGTATCAATACAAAGTTGTGGTTTCTATAGTTAGTTCCAGCTGGCGGACGCGCGGAAGAATGCCATTCGGCTCCCCGTCCTTCCGTCACTGAGCAACATTACGCTATACCCCAGTTTTTAGTCCACGGCCTTCGGACACTACCTCCTCATTGCTCCTGATGCAGGCGTGGGTCCATTACGGATTCTTCAGGGTAAAAAGGACCAGTCCAATTCGGCTGCTGTGCAGGATTCGTTCCACACTTTTTAAGGTAAGTATAATATTTTGATGCATATTACATCGACTTTCCTATTCATCTAGACCGACTATTAAAGAAAATCCCCAAAACCTGTCTGTTCATGCGACTTTCGCCAATAGATAAAGCTGTTCCCGTGAAAGGTTTTATACAACTTGTTAAGCTACAAGTCTGTGTCATTCACGGGAAAGCCGGAGCGGATCGCTAGTAATGGGCAATTCAATCTCACAAATGTAATAAATTTGTTGTAATATACTTATATTTTTGATTCTTTCAATATAACTGATGAATGGTTTTCTATGGTATCTTGAACAGTTGTTGGAGTGAATCCGAGGAGCACAGATAGTGTTCATTACTAATAATCATTGTCTATTATTTCCATTCCAATGGAGGACATTGCCGTCCTCGTGAACATGTATTTTTTTAATAAACGCTCCGACAGCAGAAATGCTTATAAAAAGATAATCCAATATAAGAAATAAAGTAGAATCTTGGCACGAACGTATTCGTAAATAAACATCAGAGGCGTAGCTCATAGATGAATTGAATGTCGGCAATAGCGACACAAATCTATCATAGAGCACGGAGTAATTTCCTAGCGCTTGGTATTTCCAGACATGACAATGCTTGTTTTACTTACGAGTTCTACTTAGAGGTATTTTTATTGTAGAACTAGATGATTGCCGTACGTCATTTATTTAATGTGTTTCTTTTTTTAGATAAATACTCGGTTATCACGTTTTTTAAAATCCTGTTTAGACAATTAGAAACGTGACTGGCAAACAAACTAGAAATTTCAGTTTAACAGCTTCAAGTTTTAAGTAAATAATATGATGTATATGTCGCAGTGGCATGGCACAAATCGATGTTTAACATTACGGCTAGTCATTTTCAAAAACAGGGCCGTTTTGTTTTGTGACGAGACAACAATTAGCCGGATTGTTACTACGACTTTACCCAAATTGAATACAAGGGTTTTAGGCAGTGATACTGTTCGATACAATTATATAATTAGACCAAGTGTTTTGAGTACATATAAAAAAATAACCTACACACGAAGGTTACAATCTGTAACCTTCGAGCGTATCTGGGCATAGCTTTTTATTTCTCTGTATTCGACTCTCGACTCCATTGTTGTTGTCATACCAAACAACTCCGCGAGTGTTAAAATCACGAAGGGTAGCTTTATTGAACGTATAACGTCGAACACTTTCTGGCGAAATTTTAATCAGTCATAATGAATCCGCTAATCGTTGGCCCGCAAAAAAACAAAACATCCCTGTTTTTGGATATGATTAGCCATAATAAAATATCGTGATTTAGACATTCCGACTGCAGCATATATATAAGTGGTATTAAAGTATTCATTAGATAATTAATATTTTCATAGTAATTTTTAAAGACGAAAATCTAAATACTATTACATGGTTTGCGCTATAACTTTAACAACGTAATGTATTAGAGCGCCGTCTATTTAACAGTTTACGTTATGTTACCGTCACCGCTAAAAGCTAACAATTTGAATATACAATTTCAACTCACAAAACTAATTAATTGTAATGTCATCATTACCACCAATCCGTACATATGTATTTATATTTTTAATGAATATAATGCTCTTGTCATATCACGCAATGATGATGATGGCGAGTGTGAGGATGAGGAGATTTATCAAGTTCATTCTCCATCCCACCCTGAACATAGGCTCGAGCGACAGGTACTTAATCAATACTTGATGTATATTGGTACGGGGAACACGTGGGTCTTAAGAGAAGTATATGGGATAATCTCCAATATTGAATTGGTCCCGAAGATAATTTATTAGCGTTAATGGCAAATCCGTGAAAGATTTACTCGTGGGTGTTCAGACATGTATTTTAATCAACGTACACGTAGGCGCGCGAAATGTAGTCGTCAGTTTGAAAAATGACTTTTCTGTATCCCATATAATTTTTGAGTTAAAACTAACTTTGTGTTGAGTTACCTAGTTACCTAATAGCCGCAGAGTACCTAATATAGCATTTGTTTGTCAATTAACTAAGCTACTAGCATAACAACAATGTAAACTGAATGTCACGACTGTTTACTGTAAATACAAAATATATTGTCAACTTTATACAAACAAAATTGTTGATTGCCACATTTCAACTTTTTATTTTTATTATTTCATCGAATGAAAAACAAGGGGTGAACATTGTTATACAAATTAAAAATGCCCACCAACAAATGAATGTTGGTTTTATACAGAACGACAGTACACTAAAGCTAACAGACTGAGATAAAACGAATCATACAGTAATGGTTTTTATGGGCATCGAGTACAATATAATGGCAAATGATTTACACAACTATAGGAATCATTTGAATGCGTTACAGCTCAATAAAATATGAATTTCTAATTTCGTCCTGCAGGCATCATCATCATCATCATTATCAGCCCGATCGGTCCACCGCTGGACATGGGCCTCTTTCAATGAACGCTAAGATGGCCGATCCCCTGCTACTCGCTTTCATCCCGGAGCAGCTACTTCTTGGAGATCGTATTCCCACCTGGTGAACGGTCGACCAACACTTCGGTTTCCTTAGCGCGGCCTTCACTCCAGGAACCTTAGTCACCCATCTGCCACTGCCTGCATGCATATTGAATACAAATTATACAAGGTTACAATACAGGTATCGAGCACTTTGAGACATTTGATGCTTAAAGATGTCTTGACGCACAATTGTTATGCATGCATGTTGCGCTCCTTCTTATCTAATTGTCCATCGGCTACAAGCAACCCCTTGAAAGGCGACATCATAGCTGTTACTTTGTGACAGTACCAAGCGTAAGAGGTACCTCCGCGGTCGTATTTTCCAATTACAATAAATAAAATATAAAATCAATTTACTTCGAATAATTGTAAGATCCATTTATGGTTAGTAACATTAAGAGTTTTAGACTAGTGTCATTTACAATTACATAAACAATTACAATTACGTATAATCTTGGTGAAACCGCGATGCTAGTCTCCTTGACTGCATGTAATTGTATCCAATGGGCCAGCGTCGCCGAGACACATCTATCGACCAACACAATGGCGTATATACAATATCTATTCAACAACATCTTGCAGAAGTATCTCTTTTGTAATAGTACTTATTTATGTTTAAATTAACTTTGGAGAGGACAATAGACAAAGCCAAACAGTAGATGATTGAATATCTGCACTTGATGTCTTCACCATCAACATCCGCCAAAGTATATCCATACCTGGACTTTCAGCCCACATGCATAAACCCCCACGACCTTAAAATCACACTAAAGTGCGTCTGCAGGGCCAGCGGGGAGGTATCTTGTGGTAATATGATGCCGCCCTAAAAGCGAAGGCAATCGTCTTCCGTGTGGTTTGAATAACCTGTGGTCCAATGGGTGAAGAGGCTTATGGGGTGAAATAGTGTCTAATAGGCTGAAATGTTTACTCAATGCGGTGAAGCCATCTGCGCCTATGGGGCTTATTCCATTCCCATTTTCATTCTTCATGTATACCACGAAAACTGTTAATCGATACAGATTAAAGCAATCTATACCTATGAAATCTGCACAATTTTTGTTCATTCCTTCTTCTTGAGTTGGCTACTAGATATTTTATATTCGTGGATCTTATGCATACCTATACGCAATAGAGGCTGAGAATGGTTTGAGGAATAGAAGAGAGAGAAAGCAAAGTTGAAAAACCCATTTGTAATTTTATAAATAAAAAACGCATACTTTTTAATTTAAAAATATACTACAAAAAAAAAACCAGTCTACGATCTAGATGCAATTCTCTTCACAAATGAAATGTAAGCTTTTAAACAAGAGCAAAATTTGTTGCGAATATATTTCTACTTCGTTATTACCAATATATTGTTGAGTATTTTAAACATTGCGAACCACAATGCATCTGACACAAGCAGATAACGTGTGTTTTGGTTAATACAAAGTTCAACTACAGGTGTCTAGAGCATTTTATGGTACAATAAATCGTTGTTATTTGATTTATTTACACGTAAGCTTTAATTGTACATGCACAATACACGAGCCATCCTCACGATGTGTACGGCTGCATTATTTTCTTATTTTGTAACTAATTTTTGTTTTTTCCTGTTATGTTTTATTAAATAAAAAATGGAGTCTTCATTATTAATTCATGTCTTGTCGTTTGCGTATCTAGTCAGTTCAGCCCACTAGAGGACCAGTTCAAAAAAGAGGAATAAATAGATGGACTTTTTAATAGAATGGCAACTGGGGTTACACGACCAATCGGAGCCGTTTGGTGACCACAGACGCGTGGCAATGCTATTATCTTTATCAGCTACATATTAAAGCTTCTCTTATAAAGATCCTGTACACAAAAAATTTCTCAGTATATATGCTCTTACGGAGTGTTCACTTTGCTTTCACGTAATTTTCATCCTACTTGTCCTTTCAATTATATTAGATACGACCTGCATGTGACACGAGTATTATCGTTGCTTAAACCGCAGAAAATAATTACGTCATCGAAAATACCGCAGTAGTGCCCCGTGGTTTTATTCGCGTACTGTCTATTTCATGAGAGGTTTACGTGAAGATTTTTATGGATATAAAGTATTATAGTAGTGTCATCAGTGCCGTGCGGCATTGGAGCTGAATTAGGCCGACACGATCAGCGAGGTACCTCTCGCTCACATGGTATCACCCAAGAAATGCTGGCTATGCCGTCGCCTATTTCAGATATGCAACGCATCTGCATATACGGATATGAATGATCGTGGGTAGTCACCATGTGACCCCTATTGTACGGATAATCGCATTAAAAATGTATAATCTAAATCAGTATCATATTGTAACCAAATCCGTTCATTACTTTTTAAATCAAAGACTAATGAACATAAATCCATGCCCACAAACTTGCATATTTATAATAATGGTAGAAAACACATACAATATAAATAACCTTTGAACAAATGAATAAACTAGCCATTAACAATCTATGTCATGTCAGCGCAAATTGTCGGTATGGTTGATTCGAGTGAGCGTAAATCGGTGTTGAGCCAAGCGAATCCTGACGATTAAACGCTTTTAGAGATAACCACTAAATTGTATAAACACAAAAGGTTACACCACTATTACGGGCTGAAAGCTTGCGTAGCCGATATATGCAGGAGCTTTAATCTACACACAGATAACACTCTCGCATGGACAATTCAAATTCACCGTATACGTTATCTTTAAATCCGGTCATCTCCAATGCTCTGTAGGTAAAATAACAACTAACAATTTCGAAAAAATAATTTAATTGTTAAATCCCAATGCGGCGCTAAGGTTGGACGGCCTCCATCATGGTGGACTTCACGGCGGATGATGACAATGATTAAGATCCTGGATTGTTCCAAACAGACTCAGACGACAGAATAATTTCAAAAACGTTAGGATTCCTTATGAAAAATTCGTTAATGTAACCCGACGTGCATTACATAACGTACGTACGTGTGTATTGTACACAAAATACCAAAGATATATGATATTTTATATTCTGTAGGAATTATTTACAAGTGTGTATTGTATCTGTGGGGTCTGTTGAGTACCCGTGCAGTTCGGGAAGAGCTGCTTGTTTATTACACAAAGTACAATTTAGGTAACAATCAGGAAATGTAAATTACAACAGTTTTTTTTCTACAGCATCCGAGACGACTGCCAGTCACTATTTTAAATTATATGTTTATTTTATATATATATTATATATAATATAATATACACCTATAGGTAAAAATGTTATAAATTAAAATTCTAATATTTACTACTGGGCTTTTCAGCACATATATGAATCGTCGTGATTATATATTTTGTTTCTGTAAATAATTTATCGCTCGGGAAATCTGAATAAAAAGATATATTTTTGAATTGGTTTCGCAATTTTTAATCTGTGCCCTTACGCTTGAAAAAATGTAATGATGTGCACGGACCAACTATAAAACTCCATTTCGAGACAATTTCACATCTCATCTCTTGTTCATTATATTCGCCAACAATAAATGGTATCTCGATTCTATTCCTTAAAGATGAAAGCGGGATAAACGTATCCTAACGGCTATTTCAACATCCCGTCGACAAGGAAATTGCAATTCTTGAAATTTACCTATTATAATTTTAATTAATAATAATTTGTTACAAGCTTCCGGGGCTTTAATCATCGATGTCTATTAATTGTGTACACAGATGTTAATTCAGTTGGCAGTTCTGTTTTGGAATATGGTTAGAAAATAGATGTTTCCTTAATTCCGCAGTAAATAGCAGTAAAAATTCTACAACATATCTTTTATATTTTTGCGTCATAAGTTCATTTTTTATGCGTTAAGTTTGCGCGTATGGTACTCATTATAATAAAACTACTCTTAGGGGTTTTATCGCGCCGTGCCCATCGTTACTCTACAGCTTTTGACACTTTGCCCTGCATTTCATCCACCTCCCCTAAAAGCTACACTGTCGCGTTTCGTATGCTATGTGAGTATCCGGTGGGCCATTGGAGGGGAAAAAGAGCGGAGAGCGCCTGCAGTACAATAACGCGGATGTCGGTAGTCGTCAAAGTATGCTATAAAAAGTTCAACAATATGTACCCGTTGTGAACCTCCATCCATAATAGCCGGACGACATCCACTGCTGGACATAGGCCTCCCCAGAGAGCGCCACAAACACGGTCACGAACCACCTTTATCCAGCGGCTCCCCGCCACGTTTCTGCTTTTTTATACTGCTTCCAAAGAATACCTATGGACTGTTTCTGATATCCCACATTTTCTGCAAAGTTAATCGAATTACCGGTCTCGACTACTCTATAACACCTCGCAATCATGCGGCAAATGTCTCGAGATGTGTCGGTGATATGTCATGAGACACTAATTAAGGTGTCTTTGGAATGCCTCGGGACAAAGGTGCCATGCGTCGGGATTTTTCCAGATAAGCCCGGGATGCTCGGAATGCGTAGGGAGTCTTAGACTGTACGTAACTCCTATAAATACATGAAGAGTGGGTAAATAAAAATATAAAAATAAGGAAAAGATGAATTATTTTTCGCATCAGTATAAATAATACCTTCCTGTATTATAATAATATTATTAGTTGTAGTATTTAATGCTCAATAATATTAATTTTAAAACCTAATAATAGTTTTGTAGAACATATCGCAAGTCATATATTTTTTAATTATACTGTGTTCAGAGAATGGTGGAGACTAAATATTTTGTATAATTGTTCACTTGTACGGTCCAAAACGGGTTTTAACATTAATACCGTTTAATATAAAATTAAAAAAACGACATGTTCACTACATTTTATCTGGGTTGTTTATGTTTTAATCTGGGTACCCCACTCGTGATATGCCGCTGTCGTGTTACCGACATGTCAACACATTTGTATCCAAGCGAATAAGACTGACAATCATAATGTCCAACTTACAATTTTCAACACAAAAATTTGATTCACGAATATGAGAAACTTGTAAAAGCTTTTAAACATTTACTTTTCAACTTCGCGTGTTATTCTGAAACTTATTAATTCATTGGCGAGCACTTCCCTTGTTCAACCCGCTCGTGCTAGAGACTGAAACTTGCAATTACGACCACTGACCGAAACCAACATGGCATTGCAATTTGAAAAATGCTGATTTATCAATTCCTTTCACACTTTAGTTTGAAATTTTAACTGAATTCATTTCGACTGTGTATTTTACATCGTGATGCTCTTTCATGTTTTACAAGCGTGTGATTTAAATGGGATATTGCTCAATATTTGTGGGTCATGACAGTGACGATTATTTTGACTAATATTAGGAAATGTACGCATGAGTCCAATATTTTTTTCTGCTATAATTCCAGTGTTACATTAAGGTTTTATATCTTTCCATTTGCACGTCATAACGTCTTGCAAATCGATAACGCTAGCTGCATGCGTGAAAGATTATGACGCCATAGTAACGTTTTGAGTCACAGTAATGTTCCGCGTATGAATAGATAGAGCCTGCGAGGGAGGGAGCACAACTAGTCATCTCTTTCGCTCTATCGGGGGATGCGTTATTAGGTTCATTAGACAGTCATTATATGCTAAATTTTGTCCGTGTAACAACATCCATCCAATAAAATCTAGCCACGTTCTCGATGGAGTTGCTTGTTTCTCTATAGGAAGTAATAGGATATCTAAGCAAAACTAAACCAAGTCTAAGCTAGTAATACGTAATAATAATAAACCACGTAAAGTGACATCCATGACGTCACGTTTCATGCTGCTTGTGAGCAGGTGGTGGCCCATTGAGGGGGAGGTGAAAAAAGGGCAACGCATTGGCGTAGCAACTATGTTGATTCATGGGCGTCGGTAGTTGCAGAAGGGCTCCGATTACTCGTTTGTCCTCCCGATGCTATAAAAATAAGTATAGATTTCTATCTGTATTTAAAGGCCATTGAAAATGTTTATATACATTTATTTACATATTGACACATTCAAGTGCTATTTGGCTATCCACTCTTCCAAACCACTTGAAACAAGATGACGTATAATGTAAGAATTTGCTGGTACAATGGCACAGCCTTATGAATGCGCCAGCCTTAAAATTATATCGAAACGGCAGAAAGTCCCAAACATATAATCAATACTTTTAGATTCATATATTTTTGTTATAGCGTATATATATTGTACACATCGTGCTTATGTTGTAACAGTTATATTGTAGGTATGGATAATAACGCGTAACTGAAAACAGGCGCGAACATCGAGTTTAGTTATCGAGTTGCCGAAACGCCCGAGCGGCGAGCAACATACACTTCAAAAAATACATAGACAATAGCCAAAATGAAATCCTAACAATCTCTTTACAAATGTTTCTATTGTGATTTCGCTACCCGGGATTATCCTACAAAGCTTTAGGGTTCACTTTAACGGCATATAACGAATTATGAATACTGCTTAATATTATAAGGCTATTTTCTTCCTGTTTTCTTCTTTTCTTATTATTTGGCTCTAAATAAATTCTAGCCAAAACTCAGCCGGGGTCACTGTGTCGTCTATAACTCTGTTGAGATTGGATTGTGGACTTCTGAACAGGACGTGGACATACGTCATTAATTTTTAATTGTCAATGTATTCCCAGTTCTGTTTCTATTTTGGCCCAGAGTTAACACCAAACATGACGGTACAACTTGGCAACACATTTATATAGCACTTACTATACCTAGTATGTTATTTTATGTTAGCACTATGGCGTGAGGGTGCGGGCATTGTGATCGTGTCCCTATAATGTTAGCATATAGATTATATGACAATGACATTCGATGCGTAATTATTCTTATCTTTTTTATCTGTCGGTGGTTGGGGTCGTTGAGTACGCGCATCCAAAAAAATCACTCTCACAATTTCTTCGAAACGATACACAATATTAAAACGAAATTTTACTCGGTTATTTTTAGTATTTTGCCATAAAAGTGAACGCGGAAATATTACAAAGTTGCAAAGATAAGGCGGTACACTAAGGTTCTGCAAGTGAAGGAATAAAAGTCGACCAACTTGTCGGTTGGTAAATGTACGTCGTTGTAATTTTACTTTAAATAAAAATAAACTTTGTAGCTTCAGCTTTAACTTTGTTTGTTCCGTGTTTTATGCATAAAAGATAGACCGAAGAGATGACGCTAATAAAGTACTTCTCATTCTTAGCAGGCTCTTCATTGATCGATTTCCTGGTACAAGTAATGGAATCCTGTTACTTAAAAGAAGGCTTTTAGGTTTTTAGGAGTTGTGTCATTGTGAACGTGACCTGTGGCGCTCTGTGGGGTAGGTCTGTCACTAGCAGCGGACGTCGTCCGGCTGACGCAGATGATGAACCTAACAATGAGGTTTGTAACACAATGTCACGTGTGCTCTGTATGTATGTACGCGCTGGAACAACCAGGGACCTCTGGCTTGTACGCGTTGAACCATTAGCCGTGTGTGTGGGTCTCCGTGTTAGTGTGATTGTTGTCCCCCCTATGCTATAAAAATATTCTTCATTGTCATCAGTATCAGCCCTTATCGGTGCACTGCTGGACATAGGCCTCTTTCAATGAACGCCAACACTACCGATGTCCTGAAAATATTCTTATTATGTAATAAAATAAAGCTAGTGAAGTACGGAACCCTCTGATTGTGAAACAATACTTATTTAGCAACTTGTATGTAACGTCGCTTATGCCCGGGATTAGTGAGCTACTGAGGATCCAGATTGTGTAGGAATTCTAAAACAATAACAGAAACGATAAATATCAATACGAGACTATAACTTTATTTTAGGCGTTTAGTGTTATTTAATAGTGAAGGTTTTATTTGCCTATAAAAATTTGGACCACCTGACACTCAGAAATGGCCGGGAATGTAGCAGCATGTCACTTAGCAGCGGTATCATGTTAGTGGAGGCACCTCTCCCGGCCTTATTCAGCTGCATTACAGCAGAACACAGCCTTTTTCGTGTATACTAATGGGCCATTGGAGGAAAGGAGGAAAGGTCGACAAGGCATCCGCATGACAATAATGCGGATGTCTATGGACTTCGTTCAAAAAGTTTCTTTCGAAAAGGAAAAAAGTTTTCCATTTCTTATATGCCCCCTCGACCCATCACGATAAAAAAACATAACACCAAGAATAATCTTCTAGCACGTACGCGGCGGATTTTATTGACAAGGGTGTATAGGTAAATTGTGAAAAAGCTGGGGCGTGCTGATAGTTTATTTTTCAAAAATATATGAGACATATCATTTTGATGAGCATATCTTTAGATATATCCTGATTCTTATGTGTACTATATCAATGATACGATGATACTACTAGTAGTAATGCCCTGCAATAGGTTGACGACCTGTGGCTACCGCAACAGACAAGGTTTTTTTTTTCAAACAGCGTTTTTAAAAGACAATTTTATAGTTATTTTATATTTTTTTTTCTTTTATTTTTCTTTTTATATATGTATAACATTTAAGTAATTGTATTCAAAATAGTTCCTCGTCTTTTTTAATGTTTATTACATTTATTTGCAACCATATTATTAAAAGAAAATTAATACCAACCCTTTTAGTATCACAAATATTTTGTGCTTAATACAATTTACTTTTAATTAATATTGCAAACATTTTTTCTTTATAATATTACAGATATACAGGACATTGACAAAGAAATATTATTGGTATATTCTCGAATCTCACGATGTTTACCAAAAATGAAAGACTTCTTCTTTACAATTGGCGGAAATAATTTATAATACTACCAGAAGACTGAGTAGTTTCAGTGTGTAGGAGAATGACGCAACCCAGGGATAGTTCATGAAGATAGCCACCTCATAAAACAAAAGTAATGCGTGTTTCGTAAATAATGGAACAATTTGAAATGTAAATAACGTAGAAAACATATAACACAAAAATACTTTAAGATATTGCGACTAATGCTTTTGAAGTGCACTTAAAGATTTATGAATTAGCCGGCGTTAGAACCGACCCGTTAATAATTCCCTACAATCTCCGATCAGCATGTTACTAAGATGTCAACACAGGGTATTCCCCACTATACTGAAGTATTTATTGGGGTGGATTATATTACGAAAACCCATAATCTATATCTAAGGAACTATTCGTTTCCGATTACTAGGCTGAGATTTGTTGTTATTCTGTTTTTCCAGAATTTAGTAGGATTTGAAAAACGGTCTTCGTGTTTAATGTATCATAGATTTGTATTTATGTACGAAAACTTCTGGGCATATTGACAACAATATTTTTAGTTTTCGTACATTTTTATCTATCAATAAAAATGTTATGTAGTCTGAAGTTTACGCGAATGTTACTTACAACAAAAAAAAAACTACTTTTACGAATTTTATTGCGGCATATTTAATTATTTAAATAGCCCGCCGTTTCAGAAGCTTTACAGCGATCATGGTCACGGATGGACTGAGATGACTGATGTCCCGATGTCACAAATTATTAAAAGTACCTGAACAATCATAATTATTTAGTTGTTCCGATTAGCGCAAAAGATACTTCTTATTACATCTTGCCTTCTTACGGTGTTCGAGTTCATTATATTTATCACTGGGGCCCAAGCAGAGGGAAGAACCCAGCCATTGAAATTAGGATGTTTGGGAAGAAATCGTTGTGGTAAGAAGTGTTCATCACCGATTATCAACCCACTTACAAACATAATCTATTCAAAAACGGAACATAACACCCCAAGATAGCAAGACATAATGAGAACTGTTTGCATTAATCGGAACAACTAAAGAATTATAATTCTTCGTGTACTTTTAATAACTTGTCACACCCGGACATCAGTCATCTCAGTCCATCAGTGACCATGATTGCAGTAGAGCATCTGAAACGTCGGGTCAGTTAAATAATGAAATAAACTGCGATAGAACCCGTAAACGTAGTTTCGTTGTAATATAATGTATAGCAAAAACGCAATAGATGGGTGCTTTTTTTTTTCTTGGTAAATGTTATAATCACCTGTAAATTACCTGTTATTAGTAAATTACTAGTGACCAGGTCGTGCAAAAATGGAGCCAATTTGCAGTATCACATGAACTACAAATGTTCTAGATAATCTTGTTGAAACGAAAAATTAGGAAATTAAACTCCACAGTAAAATTATCAAAAACTAGATCGTTGACATTATAATTAGTAATATTTTACAATCACTTGGGAGCACAAAATTGGGCTTGCTGCTTTATTACTCCAGTGTTATCGTTTAAAATTTAGTGTCTCAGCAACGTTTTAGTGAGGCATTTTGCTTTGTCGGCCCAGACATTATCAGCACCTTGCATGTTTATGTAAAATAAATTAGTTATGTTAAACTGTTTATTTATTTACCTCTCATTTTAATTCCTTTACATTCTCTCTACGAAAACTAATTGAGTTAAATTAAGATGGTGTTTATGTACAGATACTTTTAAAATCTATACTTTATGTGATCGATTTTCTCGGAACTTACTAAACGGATCCCGCAAATTGGTTTGTTATTCACGGGTAAATCCGGGATGTAACACGCCGACCGGCTGCATATCTACAAAAAGCTCCACAATTTGTCCATACGTCCCTATTACTTGATCAAAAAAGTTTTGTTTAGTTCTTCGATCAGGATCAGCAACGATTAGACGAATCACAGTTCTATATCAGTATTGTAGGTGATTATAAAAAATCGATTTCAATCGATAACGGTGTACTTGTTCACAATTTAAAATTGCAAGATACATGAAAAATCGATTTCAATCGATAACGGTGTACTTGTTCACAATTTAAAAATGCAAGATACATAACATTGCATATTTAAATTGCGAAGAAGTCACAATTTAAAAATGCAAGATACATGAAAATTAAAATATTTGCATGATTTTCAGAACTTCCTATTACCGTTAAAAACACAACTCGCTCTTATATTAAACAAATGTAGGCGATATGAGGGTATGATGATATGAATGAGGAGTTTAGTTTAGGAAAGCAAGCCAAAGACTAGCGACAATTTTCTCCCTCCATTCCCGATTTACAGAGTTGTAGGAACAGGATCGATCGATCCTGTAACACCTGTAACCTAGTCTTGAGTCTAGCTTAACGAAAACAGGACCAAATCTGTTTTATTTCTATATGAGATTTAGAATTTTTGATTACACAATTCAGAATATGTTTATAAATAAGTTCAGTTTGAACGAGTGATCGTCTATATTGATCTAACCAACCACTTGAAGGCAAAACTGAATTCATAAATAATTATTGAAGCGCTGCCACTTGTCTATTTGTGTACTCCGTTTAGATGTAATGTGGCAGACTTTTATGCACTTAAAACTAGTTTAGGTGGATAAAACTTTGCTTTACTTATAGGAACTTCCGTGCAGGATTGTAGCCGAGTTAAGCCGACTCGACTTAGAAGTACCTTTCACTCACACGATGCCTTAAATTACTAGTCATGCCATCAGTTTTTGTGCGGTGCTCGAGTTTCCCGTGGCCCATTGAGTGGCATGCGGAAGGAGAACAACGCGTCTGCATAACGTCGGATGTTAAATAGCCATTTCACACATTCGTATTCGGATGTTTATGAACGTTAGCAGTAGATACTTTGAAAAAACAACATCTCGTTTCTTCTAGCTCTCTCTATGTCTTGTTAGTAAGAGTTTAGTAAGAGGTACTACCATGCTGCATTGCAGTGGAATTAGGCCGACACGACCGGGAAGGTACCGCTCGCTCACTTGGTACTGCCGTAAAATGACGTCTACGGTGTCGCGTCTCGTGAAATTTGGGAGGGGAGGTGTAAATGAGGGCAATGCATCGGTGTAGTAATTATGCTGATGTTCACGGGCGACGGTAGTCATAGAAAGGCTGCGATTGCTCGTTAGACCCCCTATTTCCCTATTCACTTATTTAATCTGATCTATGCTAATAATATAAAACTGAATAGTTTATTTGTTTCAACGCGCTACCGTTACGAAATTAAAAAAAAAATTGCTTTGAGTCAGACTCAGCGAGGAATCGTTTAGGCTCTACATCAAAACATTACGGCTAATGGGACTGGAGTTGAGTAAGTGAAATCGCGGGGTGATGATAGTACTTGATTTTATGAGATGCAACTCCGTGTAACCGCGAAGCACAGCTATTAATGTAATGAATTTGCTAAAATCGCTATGCTTATAACAAAAAAATGTATCCCCCCACCTCCCTCCCACCCTCTACCACACCCTCGATGCACCGCTCTAATTTCTTTGTAAAAACTATAGCGCAAATGCTCTCCAACACATACACGTCCGGCTTATGAAATATTTGATTAGACCAGCCGCGGCCTTATCAAGTGCTCCAATATTAACGGCGTTACCTCTACAAATATAATGAAGAGCTGCGGGACTGTATGGTCAAAAATTGCGGTTGAAGAGTGATTTTCTGTGTATAAAATTCATTTGTGAAGTAGCAGTGTCACGGTTTCATCCGTAAAATCTATCCTTCCATTTTTTGTTGTCTTTTTAATGTAATTTTTTTGCGCCCTGTGGTTCTACTCGCGTTAGTTTCTACGCAAACATTCACAGGAGGAAGAAAGAAGCGAATCTGATTGACAATAATGGCTATGTCTGCGAGCATCCGCAGGCGTTAAAAGGCTCCGCTTACTCGTTTGCGTTTCTCGAAATCTCGTGTCACAATGTTTGCGGTTGACAGCCTTTTCGCCGTGGCATATTTATGAAATTGCTTGTGGGCGAGGTGTGAATAGCGAGTGAAGTATGTGTTTATCCATTCTGTTTAATATCGAATCTAACGCAAGTGAAAACGCTTACCGTAGCTAATTTAGGAACAGATTTGAACCTGAGATAAAGCAAGGTCCCCAAAAGCTGTCTGTCTGTGTGTGATCGATTTTCCCAAAATGTATCAAACGGATTTTCATACGGTTTTCACCTGTATATAATTCAATTCCCGAAGAAGGTTTTATTTTTATTTTTTTTTTAGAATAAAATATTTTTCATTTCATTCTTCACTTTCATTTCATTTAGCAGTGTGGTGATCCAGGGACGAAGCCGGAGTGAATCACTACTTGAAATATGAAACTGTAATAAAATATTCCCAAGCAAGTGCAACATACATAAAGTATCTATGGCATCTGACTTCAACCGTAGCTGGAATTATCTCGGTTGAGTCAACTGTCACAATGTGGCCGCTCCTACATCCAACGCTGATGTGGACCCGTTGCGAGGTCGTGGATCAGCGTAAATACTTAACTAATTGTACATTATGCTATATAGTGATAAAGGATGGTAAAGGTAAATATTTATATGCAAGATTTCATCATTATCACTTCCTTATCGGCATCAATATTTTGCATTAGTAAATAAGTCTTAGTGATAGGGTCCTGTTTATGCCTTTTAGTAAAAATCGAATTCTTATATTTTTTAATCATACCCACGAATACGAATACGAATCTTTAATACATTGGAAATATCGAGAAAAAAGTTAAGTAAGCTGCCTAACACCTACCGAAAACATACTTTTTTTTTCGATCCAGCCAGTTCGGAATAGTTAGACCACAAACACCGTGGCATAACTTAAAGGTTAATACAATAATTGGATGTGAAATCGTCTTTAGTAAATTTTAAATAATGAATTAAAATAAATGTTCGTACCCTGTCCTATAGGACTCAAACCCACAAATATTCAAAGTGGTGATTACATTTCTGAAACAAAGATTAAATGTTTACCCTGGCATGGATAGTTTATACATTATTCTTTTAATTAACTATTAAAATGTCCCTCAGAGTTTAAGAGATTTTTAAACAAAGATAAAGTCCCGTTCAAAGTATAATTACACAAAGGAATAAAAATCAAAGAACAACTGAATTGTGCGGTTACTTACGAAAAGGGGATTTCGAAGTACAACTGTAGTACCTCCA
Source organism: Eumaeus atala (assembly GCA_017140195.1). Lineage (NCBI taxonomy): Eukaryota > Metazoa > Arthropoda > Insecta > Lepidoptera > Lycaenidae > Eumaeus > Eumaeus atala. Next base: position 88,708 of record JAFELO010002271.1, read on the forward strand.
ACCGTTTGTTGTCTTATAATTAATTACTCGTAAACTTTGAAATTTGTTTATTATTCTTTTTCTTATTATTATTTTGTGTATTTTTATACGGACGGAATGTCATTTTATTGTCTGAAGTGAAGGTGAGTATTATTATTATTATAAAATACTTTAGTAAAAGTAGATGGATTGCAGACGTAATGGTTCAGCACGATAAGGTACCTCTCGCTTTCTTTATAGCATAAGAGGCAAACGAGCAGTTGGGCCTTGTAAATAAGTGATCACCTATGCAAATAGACATCCGTAACACCAGAGGACTAGCAGACGCGACGCTGGCCTTTTATAGATAAATAAGCTCTTTTCTTGAAGACCCTAAGTCGTACCGTTCCGGGAAATACCGAATGTAGGAAATACTTACACTATACCGCCGTAAAGTGACAGGTATCCTGTCGCGTTTTGTGAAGGAAGGCAACGGCGTCTATAGTCATTAAATGGTATCGATCCACGTTTAGTCACCTGTGATATAAAATTTACTCTTTTCACCAAATAGAATAGCAAAGCCAGGATAAAAACCCTACAGTTTGAAGGCGTATAAGTTATGGCACTAAGTAAGAAAGATTGTCGCCGCCTGGCGTCTCTACGTGCCCATCAAAATTGTACTGCTAGGCAAAAGTGACACCACCTACCTATATTTAACACTTGATTTAAATCCTTCCCGACTTCGCACGAATATTTCACGAAATATAACATAAAATCATTGAAATCAAATAAAAATGTTTTCATTCATAATAGAATTACTTCTTGAACGTCCCCAATGAAACCTGCCACAATTTACAAAATATAAAAATTATAAATTTTATCGCCGTATTCGTCAACATTCCACGTTGACAACAAATTTTGTTAGGGCCTTTATTTATCCATAGTTTCTGCAGCTGTAATATGAGGATTTATTTTGGTATCATTTTCACACCTTAAGCCAAATTCGAAAACTTCAAGAATTTTCTTGAAGTTTTCGAAAATATGTAATCTATGTTCACCACATAGAGTTTAGGATTACAAAACATTTTTATACTATTCCAAACAACAATATCACACACACTTTGTGAACATATAGTAGTAACGCATTTATAACAGATGACCCGCAGAAAGACAACCTCACACACCGCTTACGATAAATTCAATCTTGATCACGGCTTTTCCTAATTTCGAGCGTGAATCAAACCCTACCTGTCAGCAGAGGGCGGTGAGGAGGCCGGCCTCCTTAGACAAGCCAAATGATAACTGAGCTCAATTATCCTTATCCACGTCTCCGCGTCATAAATGGCATCGTGCGCGCGCCGTCCCACTCTTCCCATCTGCGGGAAAAGAAGGAGATCTGTCACCCCTATCGTCTTCCTAAATTGGAAGACCTAAAAGTATTCGCTAGTCCAATGAACTGTAAGGGCGGATGCAATAGCGTGGCCAAGCAGTTGTAGGTCCTTCGGAAAAAAACTTTCGGACGGTTCCAGCTGGCAATACTGACTGTTAGACGTCTGACACTTCTTATGATCACGGCAAGACGCACGCGGTGAAAAATATGGCGGCACAGTACCTATGCTATTAGCACAGGATCACTGAATTACCGAATATCGAAATCTTAACGTTGAAGCGTAAAACCCCAACGAACTCTTACATTTAAAATATTATTAAGATTATCCATTGTATGGCGTACATTATGTTCATGAACCTTTGGTTTATGTTGGAACACAAAATAAACCAATATATAAATCCCATCCAACCCCAAAAATATGATCGCA
>JAFELO010002271.1:93568-117214 GCA_017140195.1 Eumaeus atala
CTTTTTGTTATTTCAAAACTTGAGTGTTTTAAAGAAAAAGCTTGAACTTGAAACTGAAGGTAAATTAAAAGTGGAAATGTTAAATTTTGATTTTATATTTAATATTATATTAGTAACAAGCAGTGTATTGCTATATTATAGCCATATTGAACACGATTGATGAGAGACGGCTAAGCTGGCGCGTTTCACGCGGTCTATGATTTTCCAGACTTTCCACATGTTAATGGGCGTTAATGGTAATCATATATTCATAAAAGGTGGATCGCTAGTTTTCAAATAGCACTAAAAAGACTTCGAAATCTGTCTCCGAATCGTAATGACCAATAAATGAAAGAAGACAAAGTCTAACTCACTAATTGGTTTGCTTGTTACCAGCCCGTGGTTCCATGTTTCACCTCCCTCATAACAATGGTCTATTATTTTAGAACACAAATTCATTCCTCGAGTTCTTTTGATTCTGTATTTACGGGACGATCCCAGAATCGTTTTTTTTTTACATTACTTTCGTCGATCCAACGTTACAATTGCATCTTGACTGAGTGTATTTTTGTTTGAAACATGTTTGTTAATTAGGTAAGACAATAAGCATTACTAGAAAAATAGGAACGAAATACTTTTTATACTAAGTATTGTGTGCGAGTAGATGGACACGAAGGATAAGATTGTTTGCGTTTTTGGAGGCTCCTATTACATTAATTGTAGTGTGTTTGATAATATTCAACAAAATATTTTTATACTACTTATAATATATAGATCTGTTTTCTATACCATTTTTTTTTTGTTTTCTTTATAGTATAAAGGTGTAAACGAATAATTTGAGCATTTTGACTACTTTTGAGTTGCCCTCCTTTCCTCCTTTTATTGGGTTCATCCATTTCCGCTTTAATGGGGCTCCATACTGGAGTTACGTGAGCGAGTGACACCTTCCCAAGTGCCAATGGCCCAATTCGGTTGTTATGGAGCATGGCACTAACGTTTTATCAATGATAAATCAAATCTTTTACAAATCAGAAAGCTATAATTAAAATGATTAGACGTTTACTGCTTTATTAGGTACACTGAAATATTTCAGTACATAAGTATACAATGATAGGAAGAGGTAGTGCCATGCATGGTGCATGAAACTACAGCCTCGAATGCAACGGAATCGGGCCATCACGACCGGGGAGGACAGCATCGCTTTCGCGTTTCATGCGGTTCATGTGTCAGTAACAATCATGCGAGTGTCCATGGGCATCGGTAGTCGTGAAAATGCTCCGATATTCTGGTTTGCCCCCTTCTGCTATAAAAATATTAAAAAAGAAATTGTTTCTTCAGCTCCCTGTTAATTTTAAATTAAGTTAGTTTTTTTAGTAGGTGATGTACAGCCGTCACTGTTATTATTATTATTATTATTATTATTTAGAAAATTTATTTTCACTCTTCTAGAGAGGTACGAATTATACTACAAGCACGGGCTTACGCCAAGTACTTAAGTTATATGATTAATTATTATATAATCCTTCTTTGCCCATAATTTTTTATAATAATAATAATAATTATTATTATTATTATTATTTTCTAAACATTTTCATAATCATTCTTTAATCTAGAGTATCGAACGAGCGTGGTTGATCTATTGAAGGCATATTAAGAAGCTTAAATCTTGATTTATTCGGATTTGGTGGAATGAGAGAGGCGTAGCAGATACTCCTGTAAAGACATTAAGATGAAGCGACGGTCATCAGGTGACAGAAAAGCAATTTTCTCCCCTCGGCTAGCGGAGATTTCCGATATAACAAAATGCCGCTCGCTAGAATGAAAAAAAAATTGCGAAGTCACACCGTAGATGGGAGTTACTTAAGTATTTTAACCGTTTAGTAAAACTAGTGAAACATTTACACGGTAAGGGGGACAGACGAGAGAGCCTTTTTACAACTACCGACGACCATGAACATCAGCATAATTACTATGCTAATGCATTGCCCTCCTTTTCACCTCTCCCCCCACCCAAACAATGGGCCACCTATGCGGCAGCTAAAATGACCTCAGCCGTATAGTCAACGAATGATTTATGGAGAAGATATTGACAAGTACATGTAAAATGATATCACCATTTTGGTTTCACCGCTTAAGTATAGTCAGTGTAGCACTTGTAATATAAACTTTAATCACATTTATTTCGATTCGATTTTCATTACGTCATATAGTATCTAAGATATTTCAAGTCTCCGGTCGTGCCGACTCAATCCGCTGCAATGCTGCTTGGCACTACCTCTTACAGATCTTTGCTTGTAGGTGTGTATTTGAAAAACTTTCCAAGGTATCGTTATTCACGGGTATTGATATTTAAATGATGGTGCGTTTGCCATTGTTAAACTATAGATGTCACAATCGAGGCGATATGAGTATGTTTGTAGTAGCTGATTTAACTAATATTATCATGACCAGAAAGACTCTGGGATCCCTCATGCCCCTACGCTAACGTCGAGGGCAGCTCGCGTGCGGCAGCTAAAATGACCTCAGCCGTATAGTCAACGAATGATTTATGGAGAAGATATTGACAAGTACATGTAAAATGATATCACCATTTTGGTTTCACCGCTTAAGTATAGTCAGTGTAGCACTTGTAATATAAACTTTAATCACATTTATTTCGATTCGATTTTCATTACGTCATATAGTATCTAAGATATTTCAAGTCAAACTAATTTAACCCATGTCTGACTGGGGACTAAGCGGGTGAATATATGACGAGAGCCAACGGAATTTGATAGGGAAATATAATTTAGAGGACTTAAAGAACTACACGGAGGATGAGAGGGAGATATTGAGTGAAGGCATAAAGAAAGAGAGTTACGTTTCGTTCGTTACTGTATAGACATGAGAGAGAACACCGATATTTTTCGCTCTTAGTCAATTTCATTTCGTATAAATACAAAACTTTTATTCGATCGTATGTTATAAATCACACTCGTATATTTTTATCTTTACTACGAAAATACAATTTCAGTACGTAATTATATCATATCATGAAGAAATATACCTAATTTGTCCGATATAATAAAAAAATATGGAGGAATGTATAAAATTAAATGAACTGTATTTACACAGAAATACTCATATTGATCATAAATAAATATCTGCGCGGCGAGTCGGTCAGTCGTGACCTCTCGTCGGAATTATGGTCTGTCATATTAACCTTTATATCCCGCGAGTCTGTGTCTAATAAAATCTATAACCAATTCGTTATATATCCAATATGGACTTTATATTATAACGAAGTTGGTTTTTTTGGTAAGAAACAGTGGATTTTATATAACCAAAATCGAAGATAATAATTAACTGTCAGAATAATACTACGATCTGCCTTTGCCTTGCCAAATCTTATTGGAATTAATTATCAGATGAATGTCCATGTATTTTAAAAAGCTTATCAATATTTCGTAGTTGACTCGTGTATTTGTTTGTTTTTACCCAACCATTTCATCTATTGATCGAAAGGTAAAGACGTTACCATATCGAAACGTGACAGATTCTTTGAGATTGGGCTAACTAACTCTCTTACTCTCAATGTTGGCGTGAAATCAATTTATAACATGTGCTTCGTGTGGTTTGTGCAGGTTTCAAATATAACGGTGAAGTGTATGAAACAAACCCTTACATGACACGAATATATATTATCGTAATACAACATTGGCCCTTTCTAACCACACCACGTTGGCCTTTTCGTATAATAAGTACCGTTAGGACTTGTGTTTTAGGTATAGTGATAACATATTTTTATTAATTTAAGATATTTTTATTATATAACAAACATCCATGACGTAGGGAGTATTCAAATCCGCAACCTCCGACGTAACACGCGGTTTAACTATTACCTGTTGGTCGTCAAAATATCTTTAGAATTCGGTGGTCAGCAAGGCAACAGGTGCGACGTATTTTCTTTAAATTAGACGTGCATTTTAATTATTTAATAATACGTATACGCCTGGGTGTGTTGCTTCAATAAAATAATGTTTAATGATGACGATAGAGTTTTGTTTCTCTTGATTTCTCAGATATGCCGCACGCATTCCACTTCATTTGGTAGTATAGTTATGGTAAATAGGCTTTTTCGAATAATGAACTATCCATCATTGAAAGAATTTTTTCAAATTGGACTGCTAGTTCCTGAGATTAGCTTGTTTACCTTTCAGCGAAGTCTAACGAAACCCTGTTACTAATCTCAGAACTGTTTACTTGTCCGTCTGTCTGCCACGAGGCTACTTCTCTATAACCATGCAGCATGTAATTTTAGCTGTCGCTATACTAACATACATGGTAACTTATACCTAAGTCTAAGGTGATCATAGAAAAAAAAACAATTACAAACTTATATATATATGTTGTTCGTTTTGTATAACATATATGCAAGTGTCCACGAATACCTTAAGTTGTAATGTTCGTACCAATGGTACGAAATCCACAGTATACGTGTCCGACTCGCTCTTGGTCGGTACTTTTTATTCCAATTTTATTGAAGAGCCTTCAGCTAGAGACCATGCTACCTCCATAGTGATTAATTATTTTATTTTAATAAATTATTTTATTTATATTTTCATTTTAATTACAAAATCCACAGACCCAAAGGCCAAATACAGTGTTGTTACTTAATTATTAAGCACACATCCAATTGCGGATTTACTATATGCTAATGAGACTGAGTGAAGAGTATGGAGTGCCTTGGGGTCAGTGTGCGTATGTGAGTGTGTGTGCGTGACTGTGTACGAATGCGTGCGTATAGATCTGAGTGTAAACGTACACATATATTTATTGATAAATTAGTTGTTTTGTATTCGACATACTATGGAATTTATTATACCGCTTTTGTAAATTATGATCATTTCACAATTTCAAACATTTACCTGTCCTTTATTTAATGCATTACACATAAACGTCCGTAGCGTTTATCGTAAAAGTGGTTTGATGATTCGAACGAATTTTAAAAAAAGTACCTTCACGCCTGTTATCCCCGAAGTGGTAGGCAGAGGTGTGCTAGTACATCCACAACTCGTAAGTCCAGTAGATATACTAGAACACCCACGATTAGCCAAGGTACTGAGGCCCATGATGTCGCAGATGGCAAGTGTATGGCTACTTCGGGCACATATCCCAATCCCGGACAATGTAATGCGTGCTCAGATTAATCTGAGAAACATTTAATAACAGTCACCCGACCTGGGGATCGAACGGTCTTAACAGGCGACAACCGCACCGTTACACCACAGAACTAATTTAATTGACATGAAATGTGCGAATAGGCTACTTTTAAAAATATCATAAAATATTATGTGGGCGATTCGCACCAATTGAATTTATACGTGCGCGAATCGGCAACTCCATGAATATGTAGGTAAAAGTTTGCAATCACTTTTGCTAGCACAGCTAAATCAGGTAACGTAAAGCGAGAGGTTGAGAAATATAAGACTAAGTATGTATGTTTGTACCGCAAATGCGTGTTTCACCTTTTACCCAAATTCAGTGGAAAATTCTACATCTAATGGGTCGACAAACAATGGTATCCAGACCAAACGTATTTGTTCGTTTGTGCCTCGTTCGTCCGTTTGCATGAATTTATGAACAGCCGGTGCTCGGTAGCTGACAAAATAAATAAGTCTTTGAAAGGTGTACTCATGTAAATAATATCCATAAACCCCTTAGGCAAATTCTATATATATTATTTATTTATTTTATTAAAAGTATTTTTTCCTTTCAGCCAATTTCAGTTGAAAATTGGGTTTTTTCTTGCTATGCAGTTTTTAGTTTATTTTAAAGGAATGTTAGAAGTTTGTTATATTTGTGGAATCATCGTTTAAGCCCCTACATAAATAGTTAATCATACTAATATATAGATATAATTCGTATATGTGGGGCAAATGAATAATCAAGTACTTTCCGTGACTAGTGAGTAACATAATCTACCGCATGTGCAAATCGGGCAAGCAACCGGGGCGTTTCGTGCTCGACAGTGACATCTTCAGTGTCGCGTTTCGTACGGTTTATGAGCAGTCGGTGGCACATTGGGGAAAGGAGGGCTACGAATCGGCATAGTAATTATGTGGATGTTCATGGGCGTCGGTAGTCGTGAAAAGGTTCTGATTGCTCGTTGCCCCCCCCTTTTCTATCCTAAATAAGATAAGAAAGATAATAGTAAACGGCAGTAACCAGATTGCTTCGATTCTCGTTTGCGTACCGCGAGATATCGTATAAAAAAATTACTTTTCGATGCTGTGACATAATGTTAAACAGCAAATTCTGAATGAGTATTCCCGTATTTCCAAGAGCTCATTAGCACAGTAGTAAGTGGGCCGCCAAGGGTCGTTTCAGTTCCGCATTATATTCACAATCGGGCCTCGCACCGGACTTGCTTATTAAATTAAAACCTAAACGGCATAATTCGAAAGATTGAAATTGCAAGGAGGGATTTTGCAAACACCAATCTTTAAAGCTTCCACTTCCTTTAAGAATTTCCAAATCAAATTTTCGTGTTAGGTAATAACCTATTTTTTATAAAAACGAGGTGGAAGAAACCTTTCGTACCCAATCCGTACACAGATATAAAGAGTACTAGCAAAGCTAACGAAAGATATAAAAACATAACCCGAATTGTAAGCTTAAATTATCCTTGACCGATTGTTTATTACATAGGTCCCAGGGGCAGGCGAGTTATACACTGGCTATGAGAGGAAGAGTGAAAGAAAATGTGTGCTCACAGCTATCTCTCTCTCTCTCTCTCTCTCTCTCTTGCCCTTACGGTAGTATACGAAATGTACCTCTCCCTACCTTCACTAACTTATATCTCCCTTTCAAATTCTATTGGCCTCGTTTCCGTAACACTCTCATCACGGATTCACCAGCTTACTCCATACGTTAAGCGTGCGTAAAGAAGTTTTCGAAGAGATGACACATTTTTTTTTCGGAGGGACCTACTACTTTTTGGCGGCGCTACTTCAGCCTCAACAGTTCGACTGACTAGAGAAGACTTTTGTGTCTTCAGGTTTAGGGAGACGATAGGGTGAGAGAACCCCCTTATTTCCCTCAGATAGGAAGAGATGAACCGGAATTATATTGTGGCGTTGGTGGTTATTATTGGGAATAGTGGGAAGCGGTCACCCTCCCCACACTAGTGGGACTGCGCACGCACGATGCCGTTTAAGTTGTGGTGTCGTGGATAAGGATAGTTGAGCTCGTTTGATGTTCGGCTTATCTGAGGAGGCTGGCCTCCTCCTCCCCTATGACGGGAGAGGTTGATTTGCGCTACAAATCAGTAAAAAGAAGTGTAATTGATTTATTTATTATTTTTAGAGTTCTCTACATGACACATCTAAATAATCTTAAGTTTATCTTAAGAAACATTATGCCAAGAGGGACAACTGGCCGTTGACCCTCACCTCTAGTTAACGTCTTGCGGCTGCTGTGTTGCAATGCAAACAGTTTAAGTACATATCAATTGTAATGTATGTACGGATTTGATATGTCTAAGTATAAAGTTTTGAAAGATGTTATGCCAAACTACATAGGAGGAGCTAGTGTCTCTCATGATATATGACACTACATCCCCTTGTGTAACGGAATCAGACAGGCCCGGCCAGGGAGGTACCTCTCGCTCACTCGATACCGGCGTAAAGTGACGGCGTCGCTGTCGCGTTTCGTGTGGTTTGTGAGTAGCCGGTGGCCCATTTGGGGGGGGGGGTGATAGGAGGGTAACACATCTACGTAGCAGTCATGCGAATACAAATGGGCGTCGATAGTCATCAAAACGCTCGTTTGCTCCCTTATATAAAAAGACTGTTGTATTAATTATTTGTGTGGCCATTATTGGCAAGACAATCTGAAGACTGTCGAGTCCGTTATGGATTCACCATTAAGCAAAATCGTGATAAACCACGGTGCTAACCAGATAGCTCTGCTCCATTGGGTCACAGTGTGTTATAGATACAGATTATTTCACACCTATAGTTCCTAAGAATAAAATAACCAAACAAACAAACTCCTCAGTCTTATAATATTAGTAAAATATTTATTTTTAGTTATGAACAGGGCCTGATCAACCCCTAGTATATAATTATGCCCCACAAAAAAAATGTCGATAAAAATATTTTAGTTTTAGCTCAATAAGTATTGCCGGCACGGGCATATGATATAGCATAGAGAAAACAACGAAAATTATTCGATAAATATCAACGCCCATCCACAAACAGCCCCACGGTTAATTGTTGCAGATTAGTTGCAATAACACTAACACCACACTACCCCCTAATGGCTGTCTAATCAGGCAATGATTTTAAATCATAATGATGATTGCTTTTAGTACTAATATCCTTCCATCTATAAACATAGGCCCCTATAAACCGCCAAAGCTACGAGTAATTCAACATAATGTTCGAGGTCCTACCGCAGGCACAAGCTCACTACACTAATCACGTAAGACTTGAAAGGGGAGGGATGGTTTTCGCAAAAAAAAAACAGGAAATTCCACGTGAATTTTTTGCCTTGAGCACGGGACGCAGTGTAACCTTAATGTCTGTTTGGACATTCTTATCACGTGCTTAATTATCCAGAAAGTAAACTATAACGGTATTTTATGGGATACTAACGAGCCTCACCTCATGGCTAGCGAACACGTGCACATCTAGAGAATGTATAGATGCGTTGACTTTCTTTACTTAATTTGTCGGTTAGCAAATGAGACCCATAAATAAGGAGCAGCATAATATTTTCTAGCCCGTGAAATATTCAAGCGAAAATTGGTCCAGGGGAGAAGGAAAGGAACGCAACGCATCTGCATGACAATAATGCGGATTTTTATAGGCGGACTACCCAGTCGTGATAAGGTTCTCGTGCCGTGCTTGGATGCTCGTTTGCCGCCATATACTATAAAAATAAGTGTGTAAACGAGTAATAGCAGCCTTTTAATGACTACCAACGCCCATAAAACACCCGCAGTTGTGTTGCTCTCTCTCTCTGCCCCCACAGTCAACCACTGGTATCTCACTAAACACATGAAATTTGACACCGTGCGGTGGTTTTGAGCAAGAGATATCCCCGACGTGCCAGTGTATTTCAGCTGCAATGTAATATTAATTCTTGGCAAAATAAATTGCAAAATACTACTACTAAACAAACCAGCTGGAGTTCTGCACTAAGAACGAAACCGGCGATGGGAAATGATTAGTTGAAAACGTTTTTTTTTTTTTTACATTTTTATTTCGATCCATACAATTCACAAACACACTTTATTTTATTTTTACAGAGGGGGCAAGGAGAAATCGGAGCCTCCTTACGACTACCGACGCTCATGAACATATTCACAACGCCCAACNNNCCCCCCCCTCCCAATGGTCCACCGACTACTCACAAACCGAAGAAAACGCGTAACGCTGAAGATGTCACTTTACGGCGGTGTAATGTGAGCGAGAGGTACCTCACCCGTCGTGCCGACCCCATTCCGTTGCAATGAAGATTATGCACCATAGCACTACCTCTTCCTATTCAGTACGGCAATACCTCTTCCTAAGCAGCATGGCACTACCTCGTCCTAAGATCAATCTGATCACAGTTTCAATCTGATCACACCGGAGAGAGCATACCACTCGAAAAGAAATTTCAGAACATCAAGGAAATTTAAACCTATTATATCCTAGTGATTTAATGAAAAAACACATTCTTTTTATAGTACAAGAGGACAAACGAGAAATCGGAGCCGTTCAACGACAATCGACGCCCATGAACATCGGCATAATTATGCCGATGCGTTGCCCTCCTTTTCACCTCCCCCCATGGGCCACATAAATAAACATTAATATCCGTTTTCGTAGCAAACGACTGAGATACGAACTGCGCTGAGCGAAAATTTAATATTCACATAAACTTTTCTTATTTCGTTTATATATTCGTTTTATTATTACTATCGTGTTATTTTAGGCCGCCATAAGTTGTTTGAGTAGTAATAAGAAGCTTTCGCGTTATTGAGATAGCTTATTTATTAATTTAGGTATAAGCTAATAAGCTATCCAAATCCTCAGATCATTAGGTAGATAATTGTAATTTATAAAGGAAATTATATTTAGTCGGACTAACCTCTGATCTAATCAACATTAGGGTGACACTTTAGTGGTAACAGAATAAATTGCATACTGTTTGAAGGTTTAAGATAGTTTTATATTTAAATAGATACAAAGTTTTTTTTAATCTTTTTAGCATCACTTTGAACCTGTTTACAAAAATACCTGTTTTTAGCTTTTATAAGTGTTATTTAACTATTAGAGCAATAAGATCTAAGTTGTAATAAATTTACGCATCGCTCGAGGCACAACATTACTTCCCTCTCAATTTTAAAGAAACTGCATCACAAATATGTGCCTGAGATACCAACACTGCAACTTTATCCTAGTTAGATAACTATCAACTTGGATACAGATATTCTTTAAAATTACTTACTGATACATACATAGATAGATATCTCATATATACTTTCGTTGCGATCTTTTTTGGCGTCTGCCTAAAAAAGTATATGCATGTTAAGACGTACTCGAAAAACATTACCTTGTAGCAATGTGTAGCGTGGGCAAAGAAGAGGCTTGCTATATAATATCTCGGTCACAAAGCTGCTAAAATGAACTACAATATTGCCACTTAAAGCTTTACGTTTTTAATTTCAAAGCCTTTGTCCCGGCGTTTCTTTTTAATCCTCGCCATACATCTCCCGGAAACGAATCGATACGCTTCGCAGATTTCATTATTAGGTGTGTGTTCGCACATATATAGAAGAGACATACGGACGTTCTTTCAGTTCTTTAGTTCATTATTTATTGACGATAAATCTTCTACGAACAGATGCAATAAACTGATCTGTTTCCATTGACATATTATTATTACTCTATTCGTTCGTTCGTGTCTAAATGTTACATGCGTTTTCCGATGGAATAGATTTTTAGTAAGAGGTAAGTGACATTCCGTATTACACTCGGCCGAAACTAATGGTATGGGTGTTTAGTAAGAGGTAGTGTAATTCTGCATTATAGACAATTAGCGCCGAAACGTCTGTGGAGGTTCCCATTCTGGGCCTCTAACTAACATTATCGCATGATATCGTCGTAAAGCGGCATCTATACTGTCGCGTTATGTGCGGCTTATGCGACGCCCCATTGGAGGGAATACATCTTGAGGACCCTTGTCCTCAAGGTGCGGATGTCTTTGGACATATGTAGTCGTCTTAATGCTCGGAGTTCACGTTTGCTAATCTATGATTATTATTATTATATTAAGCTCTATTATATGTGTCATATTGTGGGGCAAAGGCCTCGTCCCAATATATCCACTTTTCTTTGTCCAGAGCTTCATCGCGCTATCTCATGTAGTAGGTATAAAAAAATAACTTCTTGTATCCTATGTGAAATGCCTGGAATTCTAGACGTAGCTTTTAAACTAAAATCTGTGGAATATATTTGAATACCACACATTCCGTACTGAGAATGCCAATGTAATAAGTACTTGTATATACTTTTTTCGTGACATCGTATGAATGCAACAATTAATATATACTAGGGTGGATCTAAAAGTTCGTGGCGTAACCTACATGGAGCTATGACATCTTTTTAAATCTACCGTCATTTGTTAGTATGTGTCATATTGATTTATTGTGCGCAGTTTCATTCCGATACTGCACAATATAAATTTTCGGTGATTATTTGTTTGAAGCAATCTGACACAATTTTCAATAATGGAGAAAATTTAACACCGTGCAGTCATTAAGTACCTCAATAAACAAGGCCTATCACCAAAAGACATCCATGAAGATATGGTGAACACTTTTGGGGGAGTCTGCTCCATCGTATTCCAGTGTCAAGAAGTGTGTAGCTGAGTTTAAGCGCGGTCGTGAGAGCATTAATGATGATCCTAGGAGTGGAAGGCCTACATCCTCTACCACGAAAGAAAACATCGATAAAATTGGTGATCTCGTACTGAGTGACCGACTTTTGACCATTGGTAAGATAGCTGAGATAACAAACATTAGTTATGGCCGGGTGCAACACATAATAACGGAAGAGTTGGGGTTCCATAAGGTTTCTGCTCGCTGGGTCCCGAGGTTGCTTTCAGCTGAACAAAAACGAGTTCGATACACAATTTCGCGAGAATAGCCCCCTCGGATTATAATTTATTTTTTCGACCAAAGATGTGGTGATAGTCGCAGTAAACGATTATTTCGCCGACCTTCCGGAATCTTTTTTTTCGAGGGGATAAACAAGTTGCAGGTCATTTGGAAGAAGTGTGTTGAACTAGATGTAGATTATGTCGAAAAATAAAAATAAATTTAGATCCACTTTTGTTTCATTTTCTTGGTCGGGCTTAGAACTTTTAGATCCACCCTCGTATTTATTTTCGCTTATATTATAAATACCGACGTATCGATAGCCTCCTCTTTTTCGAAGTCTGTTGAAAATTTGATAGCGAATTCCAGTGAAACATTTTAAATGCACACCTCTAATAACATAATTTAAAGAACCGTATCAAAACTTCTTTACATAACGATCAGATTGTTGTTAATAAATAAACAGATAACGTTTGGTTGCGTGGATGTTATACAACCAAGGGTTATCCGATACATATATGCACCCCTGCTCCGTCAATGGACGACCGAACCCTCAAAGGCACACAAAAGGCGACAGCACTCGGCACCTGTATTGTGTGTGTGAGTGTAGGAGGTATCACGGTCACGGCGGCCACATTTTGCTGTAATGACACAAACTCTTACATTTGCTAGTGTCTGCGCGAAGTTCATCAAACTAGTGAAAACTTTTCTGTCTTCTAGTTTAGGGACACAACTTTTCTGTTTTCTAGTTTAGGCAGACTACGTTTCAGCCTTCTAGTTTAGAGACTACTTTTCTGTCTTCTAGTTTATGGAGACTACCTTTCTGTCTTTTAGTTTGGGGTGACTAAGTTTCTATCTTAGAGTTAAAGGAGATAATGATATACCTGAGCATTTTGTAAGAAGTCTTAATAAAATTTTACATTTTTGGTTCACATAATAATTGTGCGGTGCCTGTAAGTAATTAAGCAATTACTGGAGCGATCTGGAGCAATATTACGCAACATGGTGCTGCAAAATTCATTCTGTTGCAAACGGGGAGAGTATCTGTTGCGCAAACCCCTTGACACTAAAGAACATGTGTATTTTACTTAATGTTAGCGATTCGCCCCGGCTTCGTTCAATAAATACTAACACTCTAACTACAAATAAATACTCAACTTATTACACACCTATAACGCTTACTCTTTTAAATAGATGAATGTAAACACTGACACATGATTTCATACATCATGCAACCTCCCTTTATCTGAGGAGAAGGGGGAAATTCAATTATGAAATAAGTAGCTCCTATGTACCAGCTTTCTCTAACTTTTAAATTTCTGTCTGTATTTGTTCAATGTCTACGTCAGAGATTAAATAAATAAAGAACATTACTTGGGAATTACTTCATCTACCTATATATATTTATATTAGAAAAATCCATATACCCATTTCTGAGACTCTTCCTAACACATACTACTAAAATGTATTCAAAATTTGGTCCAAAACGTAAGAGTTTCTGTGGCCTGCGAAATAAGAAAGTGTGGTTTAATACACGACAATTTTGCTTTTGTGAATTTTAATGATATTTCGTTTCTGCAAATGAGAATTCCGCAAAGTAGCGAGTTGCAATTACTCGTCGAGTTAATTGCCTGATCCTGGCAGCCATTATTTATTATTGTTTTTTTTAAAGTACACCACGATTCTTATATTAAAAAGTACATAAGGCTGTAAAATATGCTGATGAGCCTCTAATTTTCTAAACCCAAACATTTAATACGGTACCGTTTGCTTTAAAAAATAATTTGAAAATTTACTTAGTAGAATCAGTACGAGATACTTTCTCTCTCTTGATGAATTCCATGAAAACACTTCATCTCCTAAGACTTGGGACATAAAAGCCACACCGAGTGATGCGGTAACCGCAGGGTGAAGTAGATTATTGTATTGATACTGCGATGCTGTGCTACAATACTAAGTACTTTCTTTTCTCTGGCTGCACTTGATAGATTTATTCATCTTACGTAGCAGTATAATTTTCTTTTATAAAGTAATTTTTGACTCAGCAAACATTTTCTTTTCCGGGTTTGGTGGACAACCCTCATCACTTGAGGGTATGAAAAATAGATGGTAGCCGATTGTCATACCTCTGTAGGTAAGTATCGATTTCTACCAAATTTCATATGCATATTCAGTAATTTTCTTTTCAATTTTCTGTGAGTTGCCGGTGGTCTATTTGAGCAAACGACAAAAGGAGGGCAGCACATCAGTATAAAAATCGTACGGATGTTCGTGAGTGTCGATAGTCGTAGGAAGGCTCCGATTTTTCTTACTACTTCGTTTGCCCCAACACGATATACGAATGTCTGATTGACTGATTGACAGACAGACAACGCACTGCCGAAGCTAATGTACCTAGAAACTTGAAATTTCGTACATGTGAAATAGTTTATGAAATGAACTTGAACCATCTTTACGCGGGTGAAAACGCGCGGCACTACTAGTTATTAGAATGACAAAAACGAGTCAACAAGCGCTTCTGAAGTAAAAATATAAAATACTTTGCTACCGAAATAAAGTTAAAATTACCTCAAAAAGCGAATCGCGCTTGCAAATTACACCAATTATAAAATTAACACGGCACAAATGGGTATTCTTGATACGGCATTAGTGCCATTACTTGTACGAGTACGCTACAGTATTACCAACTTAAAAAGGTTAAATACGAAAAACATAAATTAGGTGAAGATAAGGGAAGCGGAAAATAAACTCGTGTATTACGCAGGTGTACTTGGAGAATCATCGACGCTTCGTAATGCTAAACTATGAAACTGATTTTATTTTTGCTGCTCTATGCTGACGGAAGTGTCCGGTACTGCTTCATGCTATAAGACACTTCGTGCGAAGGACTATGTGAGATTGTGGTTGATAGGGGACAGTCCCCCCTCCTTTACTGCAGATAGGAGGATGCATCCCGATAGTTATTTACGATTAGCTACAGTATTATCATGACTGAGAGGACCGGATCCCCTCGCCCCCCAACTCTACGAGGGAGGCAACTCACGCGCGGCTGCTAAAGTTGGTCTTGCATTACAAGCGAGGCTGAAAGAGCTCGTTAAGCTATCAGAACTATGAAATCGAGCTGTACGAATCTAATCCACAATTAACTTAGATATGAAAAGGTATAACATCAATGCTCAAATATATGAATAATATAGAATAATATAATAAACAGGTGATCTGCCCGGCTTCACCCGCGAATATCAGGGTTCGGACCGCTAGCTTAATATGTTGTACCTACACTAAAGAGTTCTTTTTTAAGGGGGCAACCAAGCAATCGGATCCTTTTGATGACTACTGACGTCCATGGACATTTGCATGAGTTTTACAAACATGCGTTGCCCTCCTATCATCCCCCCCCCCCCACAATAGACCACCGGCTACTCACAAACCGCACCGAACGCGACAGCGACGCTGCCACTTTACGCCGGTATGGAATGAGCGAGAAGTACTTCCCCGGTCTTGCCGGCCCAGTTCTGTTGCATAGGAGTATGTCGTGCATGCATCGTCCAATCCTATCCTATCCTCCGTGCATGTCGTCCTCGTATGCAGCATGCCACTAGCTCTTCCTAATCTCCTTTCTTCGGGGATAGCTATAATAATATATATCTATTAGGATAAAAGTCTATAAACACTCGGACAGTGACGCCAAAAAGGACTTATCGTCTTTGGCGTCACTGTCCTAGGCGGAATTAGGGCGCAACTGCCTTTATACGGAAGGTTCTGAGGGAGAGTCTGGCTCCGATGATGGAGGGGCTGTAGCGACGAGGTCTCGTCGTTTGGCCACACGAGGGAAGGCGCACACGTTGACCGAAGCAAGGGCGGCTCTTGGGGAGCGAATAAACAATGATCGGGAGGAGGAATTCGATGTCCTGCGGAAGTGGGCATTCTTGAAGGAGAAGGAGGCCGGAGTAAACAAGGTTATGACTCCGGTGTTCTTGGAAGGTGTGGATCGTTGTGGGCGGGTGAGGTCATGTTGGCGGTGGAGTCCAATTTAGAACTGATTTTGGACTTGGCTGGTAGGTCTACCAACCTCAAGGGAGGATATGCCTCAAAAAATAGTAGGGCCACGGGCTCCGGACGGAGGATGATGAGATGAAACGAATCACGGCAGATAACGCTCGCCTGCAGAGGGAGCTGGGCAACCTCAGGGAGGAGGTTCGCGCCTACAGAAGGGAATACGAGGAAGGGAGGAAGAGATTGGCTGAAGGGACAGGAGTCCCCAATATGGCCGACCTAATGAAGAAGGTTGCCCAGATGTTGGGAAATATTGTGGACACCCGCATCTCAGGCCTAGATATGCGGCTCCCTCCTGCCCCACTCTGCCGCCCCCCTCTGGCTGGTGACAATAAGCCCCTGTCTCAAGAGGTAAGGGTGGCTACTGCAGCCAAGAAGACGGCACCTGCGCATGAAGAGCGTAGAGCGGTGGAGAGTGAACAGAGGGAGTTCCCAGCACTTCCCCAACCATAGAAGGGGAAAGGAAAAGGGAAGGGGAAGGGAAAAGGGCAGGGAGAGTGGACTGCGTTCGGTCCCTCAACCTCTAGGGCTGCGGCCCCAGCAGTTGGTGGAGTGTCGGAGGAGCGTCCCTCACAGGGAGAGAGTACCGCGTGGACGGACGTCGTCCGCCATAAGCGGACGCTCCCCCCTCCTCAACCGTGATTCTTAAGTTACGACCTGGGTCAACGGATAAAGGTATGCGTCGTATGATTCGGCGCTGCTTAAAGCGGAAAGGGAGGTTGACTTTTGGCAGCTGGGCATAGGCACACTACGGATAGGCCAGTCGGCTACCTGTGCGCGGCTCATAGAAGTGCCTGGCTCCACGAGCGGCGAAAAGGCTCACATGCTCGCTGCTCGTCTGTGGGAGGTTCTGGAGGAGGAGGCAGTAGTCAGCAGACCCGAGAAGAAGGTCGACATAAGGATCTCAGGCCTAAGCGACGCAGTCACCGCGGAACGGCTGGCGACCGCGGTGGCCAAGGAAGGGGCCTGTAACCCGGGCCAGGTTCTCGTACGTAACCTGCGTTCGGGTCAGTTCGGCTCGGGCACGGCCCATGTTGAGCTCCCGGCAACCGCAGCTAAGAAGCTGCTGTAGGCCGGGAGATTAGTGTTGGTGTGGAGCCGGGTTGGCGTCCATCTCATGATGACGCGCCCCAAGCACTGCTACCGTTGCCTGGGGATGGGGAACGTATCCAGTACATGCCCCAGTAGAACTAACCGCAGCACTTTGTGCTGTCAGCCCGGCCACAAGGCTGGAGGGTGTTCGGCCTCCGCTCGTTGCGCGGTATGCGCGGACGCCGGCAGGCCAGCGAGTCACGTCATGGGGGGCATGTCCTGTAAGCCCCCCGTCCAGCGCGGGAAAGTTCCCTCTCCCTCTCTGAGGGGGAAACGTTCGGGGTCGGATATAGAGATGGCCTAAAATGCCTTGCCATCGCAACGTTTTCCAGGCGAACGTCAACCACTCCGCCAGGGCTCAGGACCTTTTCTTGCAGTCCATGGCGGAGTGGGTGATTGACGTCGCGATCGTAGCCGAGCCGTACGCCGTGCCCTCCAGTCCGAGCTGGGCTGGGGACACTAACTGCTAGGTGGCGATCGTGGTGCGGCCTGGAGTCCCCCCCCCTCCCCCTCGTAGTCAAAGCGAGGGGCAGCGGGTACGTGGCGGCGTTGCGATGTGCGTGCTATGGTCGAGAGGTTCCGTGGTGGACGACACGTTTACCAGGCCAGCCATCGCACGCAGAGTGGAGGGGTGGAGGGTGGAGACGTAGGTGGGGACACTCTCGGACCACCGCTACATACGGTTCGAGGTGTCTCCGACTTCCGTTCGTCCGACGTCAACGTCATCGTCGTCTAGGGGGTAGAGCCGGTTTCCGCGTTGGGCTCTCACTAGGCTCAAACGGAAGCTGGCAGAGGAGGCCGCCATTGGAGGCCCGGCGCTGTCAGAGTTAGGGGTGGACGAGGCGGCTGGCCGGCTCTGCAACGCATTCTCTGCGGTGTGCAGAGCGGCCATGCCGCCCGCGAAGAGCCCGCCCCAGCGGCGGGCGCTCTATTGGTGGATGGCCGAATTATCCGGCCTCCGGCCCGCTTGCAACGGGGCCAGGAGGCAGTATACCCGGAGCAGGCGGAGACGCCCCCAGGACGTCGACAGGGACGACAGGCTGCGCAGGATCTATATCGAAAAGGTGTAAATCCTGCAGCAGGCCATTTGCCGAGCCAAGGAGGAGGCCCAGCTGGAGTTCGTAAGGGATCCCGAGAGGGATCCCTGGGGCCGACCATACAAATGGGCGCGGAACAATCTCCGCGCCCCGTCAGTCCCCATCACGGAGATGCTCCAGCCATACCAACTGGGGAGGATCGACGCGGAATTGTTCCCCGACACATCCGTGGGCTTCGCGCCCCCCAGAATGGCTAAGCAGACGTCGGACGAGAAGTACACCCTCCTTCTCGTTCCGCCGCCCGTCACGGAGGAAGAAATTGAGGCGATTCTGACTCGCCTCCAGAGTAAGATGAGGGAACCGGGTCCAGACGGGGTGCACGGGCGACAGAGTGCTGGCGATCTCTCTCTTGCACCCCGGTGATAGCCTCCGGGATATTTTTGACCGCTGCCTGCGGTCTGGTCCGGGGTTCCCGGGGGCATGGAAGGAGGGTCGGCTCTGCCTGCTTCCAAAGGCAGGGCGGCCAATGGACTCGGCGTCGTCGGTTCGACTGGTGGTGCTGCTGAACGAGATTGGGAAGGCCTTAGAACGGATTGTGGCCTCCCGTCTCGTTCAGCATCTGGTGGAGGGTGCGGGACCCGGACTCTTGGAGTCACAGTTCGATCGACGCCCTCAAGTGCCTCAAGGAGAGGGTCAGGTGGAGCCACCCCATCAATTGCCTGGGGCTCATCCTAGACGGAGGGTGGACCTTCGGTCCACATTTCGCTATGGTGAGACCGAAGGTAGTGAAGACGGCGAGTGCGCTGGGCAGACTCCCGAATCCCGGAGGACCCAGCGCCACCTGCGGGCAGCTGAACTCCGGTGTCCGTCGGAGTATGGCGACCTACGGTGCTCCGGTTTGGGCGGACCGTCTCACTGCGAGAAATAAGGCCCATCTGCGCTCTGCGCAGAGGGTCGTCGCAGTGAGAACGATTCGAGGGTATCGTACGATATCGTAGGCTGCACAGCCCTAGCCGGTGATCCCCCGTGGGAACTCGTGGCGGAGTTTCTTTCCGAGAGCTGATCCTATGTCACGGATAGGAGAGCTCTCGGCCTGAGATCCGCCGGTTAGGGCATGTGGTGTTAATGCAGAGGTGGGGGGAGGGCCTGGCGCGGCAGCCATACGGTAGAGAGATAACGGCGCCGTAGGCGCGAACTCCTCACCTTCCGTCTGACACTCGCAGGCAGCCGACGACTCGTTGTCACGATTGTGACGTGGCGGTGGACTCGGCCCAGCACACCCTCGAGGTGTGCCCGAGATGGACGGCGCTGCGTCACGATCTGACATCAGTTGTCGGAGGGGACTTGACAAATTCGAGCATCATCGTCGCGATGCTCGGCAGCGACGAGTCCTACCAGGCGATGGCTTCCTTCTGCGAGACCGTCATGTCCCAGAAGGAAGCCGACGAGCGGGTGAGAGAGGAGGCTGCCGACGCAGTCTCCCCCCGCCGATGGCGAATACGCTGAGTACGAATGCGCTATCTGCAGCGCCTTCAGTAGTGCCCCCGTATTCCGTGTCAGGCCGGGACGGGAACCCGGTCCACATCAAAAGACACGGCGTCGTGGGGAGTGTCATAGAGTAGCCGGACAGTCTCCGAGGAGGTGTAGTCTGGCCTTTTCGCCGAAGCCAGCCTATCGCTGGAGGGGTCCTGTTGCCTTTATATCCGGGACCCTCAACTAATAGCGGCTGAAGGCTGTCCTAGGGCTTTAATTAGTATTGCTACCCAATGGCTGAGTCCAACATAGGTCTGGGGGTCTACCCGGGCTCCCAGATATCATGCGAAAATGCATTCCCCTTCGACACCAAAAACGAAAAGGTTTCGGTCTCGAAATCCCAGATGGGAAGGAGTTACAACCACATACCTCTAAGAGCATGTTATGCTGTCGGTTGTATTGTCTATTTATCTCCAATCATGTTGGACTACCGTACCATCGGAATAGCGGACGAGAGAGTTAGATTGAGTGAGTAACTGAAAAGAGAGTGAACTTGTCACACAGACAAGTCCACTCCTCCGTGGATAGATGGATTTCAAAGAAACATTCTTTTCCTTTATAGGTAGTAAGCATATGTGGTGTAATTTGTTTTGAAAACTAGAACATCTTCTGTCAATGAAGTTTAATATTATATTTTAGCTCTATTTGACTTTAGACATAAAATAAAATTTAAAGAAAAGCTTTTGAATATATATTGGCTATTTGTCTTTGTTTTACACTCGAGTCTATTTTATACTCAGACGAAGTTGATACAACCGGATATACGTATTGTGCCCTTATTCGGCCTCATTGTCACACACTTAATACGATCACATATTTCTTCAATTTATAGACACTCGTTTTGATCTAACAGATCTAAGCTATAAGTAATAATTAAAAACCCAACTATATAGAAATTAAAAGAAAGGAAACAAGGCTGGTAAGTGGCCCGTTTTACAGGCTTACTTCATTGTTTATTAAGACTTTAGATGATTTATGCCAAGATTTCTAATGGGTCCCAACTTTTGTTTTTGGCTGGGAAAGGCTTTCAGACATGCCCCGAAGGTATGTGAGCCTACTCAAAGTAGCACGACTTAAATCAGCCAGGTAGTTACAAATACCTATTGGGCTGCAGTGTTTAGTGTCATCCGCCAGTGAAGCCACAAAAAAACTGCGACACAAAGGGTAGACACCAAGCGCTCTCTTTGGAGCAGTAATAATCCTGTTCTTTCGTTGAGGTGTTATAGTTGTTGTCGGGTGAGCGGAACTGAGCAGACGACAGCTTCCAATACGCATGGCTCTGTGACCCTTCCTAAGACGACATGCTACTTCATGTGCGCCACGGTATACGAGGCTGGCTTACTGTCTCTTGTCATAGGAAGAAAAAGTCAGCTGCAGGCCAGGCTTCTACAATGCATTGCATGAATTTGTGATTTCGTCTACAGGAACAACAACAAACATACAACTTCGGGAAGGGCACGCATTCAGAGTGTGACTATCCACATCGCTTACACCGCCACAATGGTAGTGAGGTAATCGGCTGCCGGCTCACCACCTCATACAGATAACGCCCAAAGCAAGCGTGCCCCGTCAGAATGTGTGTTATATAATCAATACCCTGCTCCTAATGTAGTCAGGTAAAAAACAATCACCAAGAATTAAAGCGGATCCATCTATACTTTTCCGAAATTTTCCGAGCCTTTATAATAATCAGAGGAACATTCCGGTCCATCACGGCATAGAATCGTAATCGACGAGGCCACCGTAATGTTTAACGGAAGCAAAACTCCAATAGAGATTTTATGATCCTTACTACCACTGAACTACATCCATAAACCAGTAATTGGCTTCCACTAAAATACTTATTGTTGCAGCGCGCTCATTATTTGCGAAAACCGACGAACAATGGTCGTATTCGAAGTATGCCATAAACAATTTTATGCGCTCACAGCGTATTCGGATAATGCATAATAGAGTCTATTACTGGGTGAGTTGTTTATGTACTGCCTGTGATTGCTAAAATCAATTTCGCAGATTAGGCAAAGTTCCGTCACGTTTCATCGTCCAAGGAATATCAACTTATGCTATTCTTGCTAATGAATGCTGCAGAAATTTCACGTGAGATTTCCATCCTCGTCCCTTGCCTCGTGTTCTTATAAGAGGCGTACAAATAGCGCCTCCTCCTTCTATTCTTTAGTATTCCCGTCTTATAAGAGAAAAGACAACCCCAACGTTTCAATTGACTTCACCCAAAATGTTTGGCTTCAACGCAGGTGTCTGAGCCCCATTGCCACGGCAAGACTTGAACAATGGTGGACACCCAATGAATATCTATATTATTACCTATGTCCAGCAGAGGTGGTGTCGTCCAGCTGATAATGGTGATACCTACAATTACCTAGTGGGTTGGTCAAGATATATTAATTCATGTAAATTTATATTTCATACATTATATGTATGTATGTTAACAGTAGGTATCCTACGCACATACCTGACCTCTTTAGAGTTTTAATATGCACAAATCTTATAATATGTCAACTGTACTTGGCTGGTCTATGAATGGGCCGAAACTCGGCCAAGAGGCTCATTATAAGTAGGTACATAATAAATCGCACATTTATTTCCTCTTGAGTGCCTGCCGAAGATCTTAAAGCAGAGCATTGAGATGGCCTACTTGTAATAATAATAATTTCCTTGGACTCTGTTAAATTTCCAGCGGTACCCCGCGGTTTTCCGTCATGTAATATATCGTAAGTCACTTAGTGAAGACAGTCCCCCACGATAACGTGAAGCCTACTTGCTGCTGAGCGTGAGCTGAACCTTAGCTCATCTTAAATAACTACCTGAATACATCCTTCCCATCCGCGGGAAAGGAAGTTGGTCCGTCCCCCTACCAACCACAGTCTCACCTAGACCGGCGCTTCACGTGTCTTATAGTAACCGATGAAGGTGCACTGGACACATCTGTCAGCAAAGAGCGGTAAAAAAGTGAACATGCAGCCCTCTGGTGGAAGAATTATTGAGATCAGTCCAATGATTTTTTACGTGAAATAGCTACAAACATACCTTTCCTCCTTATAATATAATTCCAGAAAGCTACTTTTTCCTAGTGACCCATAAGTTGAAGTGTTATACCTATCTCAAGCAGACTGAATGATAAGATAAAACATGTTCAAGAAAGATCAACACTATTTGATGAGGTCTTTTACTCGACTGTTTATGTCTATGTCGGCAAATTATACATTGTGTTAGTGTAGGCTAAGTCTTTTCGCTATAGTGAGCGTCACATGTATATAATGGATATGTTCTACTTGGCACTTCCAACGACCGCCCTGTTGCCAAACTAGGGTTCGATTAGTGCAGAGAGGAACAAGAGGCTTAACGCAGACATTTAACTACACAAACACACATCTACTCTGTCCCAATGATAATAAGACACATGTTATTGATACACTACAACAACAAACATAATATTTATAAATGTGTCATTCATAATAACAATGCCCTTTTTATACTGACGAGCGGAGAAGCATTTGCCCGCTTTCACTGGCCCTGGGTGAGGGCCAGTGGTGTGTGGGGCTCGCGGCACATAATAGTGCCGAATGCCCACAAAAACCACCGCGAGTGCCATCTGATGAGGTGCCCCAGAATAACAAATCCTCAGGGCTCCTCGACGGCTAGTCAGTCCCCTAAGGGAACGACGCCTCCTCCATAGAACTTCGGGACAGTGCAGTGGGGTGAGGTCCCCATCCCCGCCCCTTGCCCCGTGCGCAAAAGCACCTCCTCGTGTTGCTCTTTAGTCCTCTCCTCTGATAAGAAGGGTGCAGAAAGCGTCTC